>PVIH01010938.1:5197-72156 GCA_004025045.1 Sigmodon hispidus
TTTTTTTGAGGGTTAGATAGATTACAATTCTATTTTGTTTATAATTTTATATTTTTAATTTTTTTATTTTGAGATTATACTATAATTATAAAATTTCTCATTTTCCCTTTGACTCTAAATACTACCCTGTATCATCTCTCTCTATTTTAAATTTATGGTCTCCTTTTCTTTAAGTGTTGCTGTTGTTGTTGTTGGTGGTGGTGGTGGTGGTGGGGTGTGTGTGTGTCTCTAAATAGCTAAATACAACCTACTCATTTACCATAATGTTACTTGTATGTATGTGTTTTCAGGACTGATTATGTGTATTGTGTTCCCAATTGGTGTGCTCTTTCTTGGGGAAGACTATTTCTCCCACTGCCCCAGAATTCTTTAGTTTCTCATGGTACTGTGTCTAGGATTTAGGCCTCATGACCTTTCTCCTTTCTCACATTAGCACATGAAATGGTATCATCCTTGTTCAGACCATGCATAGGGAGCCATGTTGGTAAGATTTCTTGGATGTAGTTCTTGACACTGAATTTTTGCTGTTTTTCCTCTTGGCTAGCAGTAACTGGTCAGTGGCTATCCTACCAGATTACAGCTGAGTTTTCTTTTCTCAGATCAGTATTTTCCCAGATGAGCCACATTAATTAATCAGTGAACTCAGATGGCTGATAGGACAGTCTTCTGATTCAGGGTTAGTGTACTTTTTTCTAAAGATAACAACATTACAAGGTCAGTTTAAAAGAAATGACAACTGGAAAGACCAGCTAGACATAACCACTGTAACAAAGGGTTAACTTGAAGTATTATTTGTGAGCAGCACAGATAACTTAGTAAGTAAATTGCTTGATATGAAAGAGTAGGAACGAACCTGTGTCTGAATACCCAAGGTACATGTAAAGCTAAACAAGGTAGAATGAAGCTGTATTCCCAGTGCATCAGAAGAAGTGGGATTAGAGAAGTTCACGTCTAGCTTGGCATGTGCAGTGCAAAATAGAAGAGTCTGTCTCAGAGAAAGTGGGAGAAGATAATTGACATCTGTGATTGTGCTCTGACTTCTACATGCCCACCATAGGATGCACATGCCCACACTCACACCCATAAGCATGCACACACACTAAACAAAGAAAATAATGATGTTGAAAATGACTTAACAGTTAAGAGCATTTGGTTCTCTTGCAGAACATCTAGGTTTGGTTCCTATTACTGACATGGTGGCATAGTACCATTTGTAATTCCAATTTCAGGGGATCCAACATTCTTTTCTGCTCTATGTGGGCACCAGGCAAGCACATGGTACACATACATATTTGTCAGCAAATATATACAAAATAAAATAAATCTTTAAAAATAACGAAGATGTTATTAGTATCTAAATACTAAATCTATATGAAAGTATATTAAATTGTAAAATTCTCATGTGAGAGATGTATTCAGTCCCTAAGGCCAGTTACTTTAGCTTTAAGAAAGCCAAGTGACAGTATGTTTTTTTATTCTATAGACACATTTATCAATAACGCTTTTAGTTTTTGACATAATCACTTTTATGTGTTCTTTGGAGAATGGAAAACTGCTCTGTTCTAGTCACTTAATTAAAAGTCTCCTTAGCACTATCTTCTTCTTTGTTGTATTCCCTAGTGACTTTCCTGTAGAAATGTTTTTCAAGTAAAGCACACTTTTCAACCATTCACTAAAGAAAAGAGCAGTTAAGAACATGGAAGCCATTAGTTTGTCACCAGCACCCCATATGCTTTCAGAATTTTAAAACTGGAAATCATGCATAACAAATTTACTTATTTTTATAATAATTTTGCTTTACTATAGTGACTGTCAGCTGCCATTTTTTTGCTTCCTTGAGCAGTTAATAATTCTAAACAAGACTTTTTTATGTGGACTATCCAGTCACATTTCTGTGTGGGAGTACTTAACTTAAATAGAAAGCATTTGTCTTTTTTTTTTTTTCAGTAGAGAGATCCTATTTTAAAAAATCAGTTGAAAAATATGCTGGTTAGTTTTAAAGGTCAATTTGACACAACCTAGAATCACCTGGGAAGAGAGTCTTAATAAGAAATTATCTAGATCAGGTTAGCTTGTGAGCTCCTATAAGCTCATATAACTGTCTTGATTGTTAATTGATGTAGGAAGATCCAGCCTATTGTAGGTGTACCTATTCCCTAGATCTAAACTTTAAATAAATATAACATGCATAGGCAGTCAATGGTGCACACTACAATAAGTATAAACAGATATAGCATATGAGCAGAGAGTTAATGTCCTTTTTGTTCACTTTCAAACTTACTTCTTGACTTTTTCAGGTCTAGGAAAGGTCAAAAATACAAGTGAGCTATTCTCAACTGTAACCTTTGAGATAATAATAGCCATTGTGCTGTACTTCTTTTGCTATGGCTTCAATTAGAATAACCTATCTGTCCAGCCTGCCAGCTCTAAGCTTCCTTTGACATATTTTTCAGAAAACTCATTAGGAGCTCAAGAATGTTTCTTATCTAAAAGATATATAATGTGTGTTGTTTAATGAATTAAAAGTGAAATAATGATGGAACAGAACTTCAATTTATTTGGCTATTTGTGAACATTGTTTTAAAATATTTCTTATAAGATCCTATTGATTTAATTATTTCAATTATGCCTTCATGTAGTTTAAAATAATTAGTGTTTCACTGTGGTTTAATTTTCACTTTAAGAGTATAATAAATGGCTATTGTTATACTTTATAAACCATAATAATATCATCCAAAAGAAGAATGATGTATTTTGAGGATTGCAGGATTATATCTCAGTGTATATACATTAAAGATAAATTTGTTTATGTAGGTAAGCATAAAATAATTAGCCAAGAGAATATAGAGACTTCACAGAGATAATTAACATAAAGTTTAAGTATTTCAATCTTCTGTAATGTGGAACTGGTAACAGCTCTCTTACTTCCTCATAAGTTTGTTGACCTTCCACACAGATGTCCTACTTGAGTACCTTGAGAGATGGGAAGTGAAGAGGTCAGTACGCAATCCCATAGAATGTATAATAAAAGCTATTTTTAAAATTTTTCTAAATATTTATTCAAATTGTTTTTATTATTATGAATAAAGTCTCAATTTTTATTCATGTCTCCCCTTGTTCAAACTCCCTTCCCCCTCCAGCCCCTCCCAGGCATTCTCTCTTCTCCACATCTCCTCATCTCCCCACCAAGGGCAGGAGGTCTCAAGGTCCCAATGTGGCTCAATTCAGTAACCACTCCAGGCAGATCCAGTTTTCTCATTCCAACATCAAGAATGAGTCAGGTGTTCTTCTGGAGGGAATGGGCTCCAAGGTGCTGGTCCAAGGTGTTTCAGATTCCAAGCTGTTCAGCGGTCATGGTTTGCAGCTTGGGAATGCTTTGCTGTTTGCTTAGAGTCCACTAATAAGTGAGTACATTTCCTGCTTATCTTTCTGGGTTTGAGATACCTTGCTCAGGAGGATATTCTACAAATCCATCCATTTCTCTGCAAATTGTAGGATATCATTTTTCTTACTGCTGAGTAGTACTCCATTGTGTATATGTACCATAGTTTGTTGATCCATTCTTCAGTTGAGGGGCATCTAGGTTGTTTCCAGGTTCTTGCTATTATGAATAATGCTGCTATGAACATAGGTGAGCTAATGCCTTTGGAGTGTGAATGTGCATCTTTAGGGTATATGCCCAGTAGTGGTATTGCTGGATCCTTGGGGAGATTGATTTCCAGTTTTCTGAGAAACTGCCATATTGCATTCCAGAGTGGCTGAACAAGCTTACACTCCTACCAACAATGGAGGAATGTTCCCCTTGCTCTGCAACCTTGCCAGTATAGGCTGTCATGTTTGTCTTTTATCTTAGCCAAACTGACAGGTGTCAGCTGGCATCTCAAAGTTGTTTGGATTTGCATTTTTCTGATGACTAAAGATATCAAATACTTTTTCAAGTGCCCTTCAGTCATTTGTAATTCATCTGCTGAGAATTCCCTTTTTAATTCTGAACTCCATTTTTTTTGATTGGGTTATTCAAAGTTTTAGGCTCCAGTGGATCAATGTAATTGAATTGAAGATCCTGACATTAACCCAAAAACCTATTTACACATGATCTTTGACAAAGAGGCCCCAAAATATTCAATGGAAAAAAAGATAGTTTCTTTAACAAATGGTGTTGGCATAGCTGGATGGTATTGTGTAGAAAAATGAAAATAGATTCAAGCCTATCACCCTGCATAAAACTCAAATCTAAGTGGATCAAGGACCTAAACATAAACCCAGCCACACTGAAATTGATAGAAAAGAAAGTGGGAAATATTCTCAAATGCATTGGCACAGGTGACCACTTCCCAAAAGCTATTGTTATAGAAGTCATAACTAGAATAAATATACAATAAACATACAATAAAATACATGTAAAAAGACCTATTTTGGTGACCTGGTAGGGTATATGTCTTTTCTTTGTCACTGAAATGACTTGTCTAAATATTGCAAATCTACATCATTATAATGTAAGGTTAAAGATAAGTTTGAAATATACCTAGTTAAATTCTATGCCGGTCACTGACATTATAAAATGCAGATGTTTCTGTGTATGCATGAGACATGTATAACATTTCATAACACCTGCTTTTATTTTAATACATTTAGTAAGCCATTTCTAAATTGTCAAAATATAGTTATCATTTAATAATCTACTTTGAAAGAAGCTAATTAGATAGATGTTAATAGTTCAAAAATGTCACTTTGGCAACAAATCAGCTTGTGCGATATATTTGCTAAGGAATATATTCTGTCTCATTTTAAAGAAAACCACAGTAAACAATGAAGATATAGTCAAGATTTTAAAGTTCAAAAGTCTGATTGTGTTAAGCAACAACCATATGTTGATTAGAAAGCCAAATATCTTTCCAATAATAATCAGTTGATCAATACTAACAGAAGTAGTGTTTTTTAAAGTGATTTTCATATTTTTTGAGGCAAAATCTTGTGTATCCCAAGTTGCATTAAACTTACCATGTAGGCAAGAATGACTTTAATTCCTGATATTCCTGCCTCTGTGTTTCCAGGGCTGGGACTACAGGCTTTCTGTGGAGCTAGAGCTGGAATTCAGAACTTTGTACATTTTAGGCAAGCACTTTATCACTACACTCCTTTTCCATTGCACAAGTCATGGTTTGACCCTTGTTTGCATATCAAATTGTTTTCCTTATCTTGCTTCCAGAGCTGAACTAACTGTCTTTCCACATGTTGATAGCTGATCTCTTTGAGGAGTTTACTAAACCCTAGTACTTATAATTGACTAATTGTTACTGTATGCTTATAACTCTCCATTTTGGTAAGCATTTGGATACTGCAGAGATTTCTTGAAAAACTGACATCCTTCTAGGCAAGAAAGGGAAGAAGAGGCTTTACCTCAGCATCTCATCTGGTTCTTTTTTTGGTCTTAATGGTCTATTAGCAAGTGCGTTCTTGCTCTTGAACCTTCAGTTTACCACAGCTCATTTGTTGTTTCTTTGCTACATTCTCTGTTAGGCAGCCTTGGGAGCTCTCATGCTTTGGGATTTAAATTTAACTCAAGTTATAAATATCCTTGATGTGGATGTCCTTACCCTTCTGAACTAAGAAAGGCCACTACCCATCTGGATCTCTGCTAACTCAGCCCTGTCCCTGTAGCTCCACTAGTGGCCTGCCTTGTCCTGCATGAAATGGAAGCACAGATGCTGGCCTTCTGGGTTGCTAGTCTGCCTGGCATTGCTTTATAGCTCATAACTGGATATCATTCTCTCCATGATATAGAGAGCATTCTAGCTACAATAACACATTCTGTGATGAGAAAGAAATTCTTTGATGGCACTTAGTTCTATTTTTATTTCAAAATATACTATAGAAATATCTGTATTTGTCCTGATCTAAAATAACCTTCCCATAGGTTCTTTTCTTCTTTGCTTGTTACTTTGGATCACCAACAACAATGAGATTAATTGTAGACAAAAAAAAACAATGATGGATCAGAGTGACTATTGCTGATAACTTAATATTTAATGGAAAAATTCCACGTTCTCTTATGCTACTAGTGATGAAGAACGAAACCAAGACCTCTGTGTGGATTCCAGGAGTCATTTTGCTCATAAAGAATAATATAGTAAAAATTCTCCAGTTTTGACCAAATTTGTTTATATTCTAGAATTAGATAGCATCATTGTTTCCTGCAGGTAAGCATGTCTTCTAATGGCCACTGTTAGGATGCTTGTCTGTGTTCTCTAATATTATTGAAGTAAAACTTAAGTATCTGTAAATTGTTTTCTAAAAGTTTATTTTGTTGTCCTATAGTTTACTGTGATTTATTATTTAGATTCTCATCTGTCTACTTTCACAATGCTAAATTTTATTCATTTTGAATCAATAAAGATTTCAATGTATAAACATTTAGCACAGTTTCTTGCTCTTCTTTCAGCTTCAAGAAACAAAATTTTGCTTTGCTTAATATTTTTCTATTCCTAATTTCATGCTATGAAATTTTTATTCTTGGGTTTCTGTTCACTAAAAAAATTTTTAATTATAATTTTATTACTAGTAAATTACATTTCTGTTGCTATCTATTCAACATTTTATTTACTTAATGATTGGCATTAGCTTAGTTTCTAGATTGACTTTTTATATAATATGTATATATGTTAAAGATGCCCATTCTATATTTTAATGTATGTTTAATTATTATAGCCTAAAATTAAAAAGCTCATAAGTGGAACTAAACATTTTAATTTATTCACATACATTATGGAATTCACTTTAAAAATAAGAAATGTTAATGTACAAAACCATCAGAATCTTAGGCCAGACATTTTTAGATTTGTAAAACATGCCCCTGCTACAATAAATTTGTACTTGTATTGCATAGCCTTGTGTCCATTGTGGATTTTGTACATCCATTCTGTCTCTTACAACTAGATATGCACTCTTTTGTTTCTTTGGCACCCAAGTATCTAACACATTCTTTCTCTACAGCCTTTTTGACTTATTTTGGGATTCTTATTTCCCTTAATAAAACCAAACAGATATATTATAAAAAAAGGCTAGAGATAGGAATTATGAATTCTTTATAAGACAAAATTTTCAGCCCTCCTTGCATATTTGTTGACCAATGAGAATTAGTTCAATCCAAACTTTTTTTAAAACACTGAAAAGGAAGTCATGTTCCATGATGCACATAAGCAACATTTTATAAGAAAAGTGAAGACTTCTTTAATGTCATTTTGCTTGTTTTTCATGTGTTTATACTCTAAGTTTTTACTGACCCATAACTTCTTCTTTTGAACTTCAAAGCATGATGGAGAAATGAGAGCAGTGATATATTTCATATTCCACATTTGGCACTCATTGAAGGGAGTTGGAGAGACAAGCTAATGTTTGGCCAATGTTGGAAATGAATGACTAAAATGAGCATTGCAGTACATTATCTGTTTACTGTTGAAACTAGATTTGCTTATAATTTCCAAATCTTACTCATTGCTGCCAACACACATTACAAACACTACAACTTTCTCACACTTCACTGGATCTTGGGACAAGATTTTAAAATAGAAAAGATTTAAGATCTGATCTATTGAACACACCTACATAAATGAATTCACATAGAAAAAGAACAAGGAATCCAACTTTAGCAAGTAAACTACTATGTTTGATTTTAGGATAATATATAGGTTGGATGAATAAACAAAGCTATTAAATTATATTTCAGTACATAAATATTACAAAAAGGGAGGATTTGGCTGACAGTGAAATTCAAATGAAAGAAAAATACTCTATAAATCTATTAAAATGATGTAGGAGGTTGCGGTTCTGATTTCAGGACCAGGTGCTGTCTGCAGAGGGTACACTCATGCACTCTGTAGCAGATGGAGATAAACTCTGACTGCTGTGCTCCCCCCAGCTGCTACTGAGGAAATTTGCAAGGCTACCCACCTCCAACTGAGCAAACAGATAAGGACTGGGGACCCTGAAGGACAGACTCAGACCCTGCCTATCCGTGCAATGGAGAGTTGAGCTCCCGTCAGTTCAGGTTCCAGCTATGGGACCAGGTACTGTCTGCAGAGCATGCATCCACACACTCTGTAGCAGACGGAGATAAGCTCTGACTCCCACGGTCCCCCCAGCTGCTGCTGAGGAAATTTGCACAGCCGCCATCCCATCCCCAATTGGTCAAACAGAGAAAGATTGAACACTTGAAATTCAGTCCCCTGCCCAGAGCAGAGGTAGAGATTGAGCAGAACTTTTCCTCAGAGGTGACAGGAGGCACACAAGCCCGAGTACCACAACTGACCAGGAGCCACATAATGGTGAACCACTCAAGCCATGGGCAGATGCCAGTGCAAAAATTTACATAATAAAATAAAGAACAACAAGGTAACTCCAGAAGAAAGTGATGATCCTACAAACACAAGCCCTGAACTAAGCAATGAAGAGGAAACAGAAGGAAGCAACACCAAAAATTTCTTTATGATGATCATTCAAGCTCTCAAAGAAGATATGAAAAATAGCCTTAAAGAAATAGAAGAAAATACAACCAAAAATTGGAAGAGATGAACAAATCTATGAAAGAAACATGTCAGGAACTAAAAGCTGAAATAGAAGCAATAAAAAAGGCACAAAATGAGGCAAAGATGGAAATAGTAAATCTGAAGAAAAAAGCTGGAACCACAGATACAAGCATAACAAACAGAGTTCCAGAGATGGAAGATAGAATCTCTGAATTGGAAGACTCAGTAGCTCAAATAGATATATCAGTCACAAAAAGTAGTAAAACTAAAAAAGCCATAATTCAAAATGTTCAGGAAATCTGGGACACCATGAAAAGCCCTAATCTGAGAATAATAGGAATAGAAGAAGGAGAAGAATAACAGCTCAAAGGCACAGATAATGTTTTCAATTAAATCATAGAAGAAAACTTCCCAAACATGAAGAAAGAAATGCCTATAAAGATACAAGAAGCTTACAGAACACCAAATAGATATGACCCCCCCAAAAAATTCAGTGCACCACATTATAATCAAGCCACAAATCATACAGAACAAAGAAAAAATTTTAAGAGCTGCTAAAGAACACGGCCAACTTACATATAAAGGCAGACCCATCAGAATAACACCTGACTATTCAATGAAAATGATGAAAGCTAGAAGGGCTTGGTCAGAAGTTATACAAATGATAAAAGAGCATGGCTGCCAAACTAGAATTCTATACCCTACAAAATTATCAATCACCATAGATGGAGTAAACAAGATATTTCATGACAAAGTCAGACTGAAAGAATATCTATCTACCAATCCAGCACTACAGAGAGTATTAGAGGGAAAACTCCAACCTAAGGACATGCATGAAACCACAAACAATCAATAATTCCACAGAAGAATACTACAGAGAAAGGAAATACAAACAAGTTGCTATCAAAAATGACAGAAAATATCAATCAATGGTCACTAATTTCCCTTAATATCAATGGACTCAACTCTCCTATAAAACATCACACACTAACAAGATAGATACAACAACAGAAGCCATCCTTCTGTTGCCTACAAGTAACACACCTCAACTGCAAGGACAGGCACTGGCATAAAATAAAGGGTTGGGAAAAGATTTTCCAGTCAAATGGACCTAAGAAACAAGTGGAAGTTGCAATCCTAATATCTAACAAAGTAGACTTTACGCTAAAAGCAATTAAAAGGGATGAAGACGTTCACTACTTACTCATCACAGGAAAAATTGGTCAAGAGGAGATTTCAATCCTGAATATTTATGCCCCTAATATAAGGGCACCTACTTATGTAAAAGAAACACTGCTAGAGATCAAATCCCACATCAGTTCTTACACCCTAATAGTGGGAGACTTCAATACTCAATTTCAACCCTGGATAGGTCAACCAGACAGAGACTCAACAGAGAAAAAAGGAGTCTAAAAGAGGTTATGATGCAAATGGATATTATAGATATCTACAGAATCTACCACCCAAACACAAAGGAATAAACATATTTCTCAGCTCCTCATGGAACTTCCTCCAAAATTGACCACATAATTGGTCACAAAGCAAGCATCAACAGATACAAAAAAATGGAAATAATCCCTTGCAATATATCGGACCACAAGGGCTTAAAGTTAGAATTCAACAACATCAAAAATCAAAGAAAGCCTACCAACTCATGGAAACTAAATATCACTCAGCTGAACCATCTCTGGGTCAAGGAAGAAATTAAGAAAGAAGTCAAAGTCTTCCTAGAATTTAATGAAAATTAATCAACAATGTATCCACACTTGTGGGACATAATGAAAGTAGTCTTAAGAGGAAAATTCATAGCGCTAGATGCCTACATGAAAATCCTAGAGAAATCCCACACTAGAGACCTAACAGCTCAGTTGAAAGTCTTAGAACAATTAGAAGCAGCTTCTGGGACCGGGTGCTGTCTGCAGAGTGAGTCCCACCTGCACTCTGTAGCAGGCACAGATAAAGTCTGCCTGTCACCATACCCACAGCTGCTGCTGAGGGAATTTGCACAGCTACCCACCTCCACTTCCAACTGAGCAAACTGACAATGACTGGGGTCCCTGAAGGACAGACTCAGACCCCCCCAGAAGGGTGACAGGAGGGGTCACCAGGCCCAAGGGCCTATATCCCAGGCAGGGAGGGAGAATTGAGCTCACATTGGTCCTGGATCCGCTTCTGGGACTGGGTGCAGTCTGCAGAATGACTCCCAGAGCACTATGTAGTAGGGGCAGATAAAGTCTGCCTGTCACCATACCCACAGCTGCTGCTGAGGGAATTTGCACAGCTACCCACCTCCACCTCCAACTGAGCAAACAGATAACAACTGGGGTCTCTTAAGGACAGACTCAGACCCTGCCCAGAAGGGTGACAGGAGGCATACAAGCCCAAGTGCCACAACTGAACAGGAGACACCTAATCGTGAACCACTGAAGCCATGGGTGAACATCAGTGCCCAAACTTACATAATAATACAAAGAACTAGAAGGTAGCTCCAGAAGAAAGTGGTGATCTTACAAATACAAGACCTGAACAGAGCAATGAAGAGGAAACAGAAGGAAGCAACACCAAAAATTTCTTTTTGATGATTATGGAAGCTCTCAAAGAACATATGAAAAATAGCCTTAAAGAAATAGAAGAAAATACCAACCAAAAATTGGAAGAGATGAACAATTCTATGCCAGGAACTAAAAGCTGAAAAAGAAGCAATAAAAAAGACCCAAAAAGAGGCAAAGATGGAAATAGAAAATCTGAAGAAAAAAGCTGGAACCACAGATACAAGCATAACAAACAGAGTTCAAGAGATAGAAGATAGAATCTCTGAATTGGAAGACTCAGTAGCTCAAATAGATATATCAGTCAAAAAAATATTAAAACTAAAAAAGCCATAACTCAAAATTTTCAGGAAATGTGGAACACCATGAAAAGCCCTAATCTGAGAATAATAGGAATAGAAGAAGGAGAAGAATAACAGCTCAAAGGCACAAATAATGTTTTCAATAAAATCATAGAAGACAACTTCCCTAACATGAAGAAGGAAATGTCTATAAACATACAAGAAGCATACAGAACACCAAATAGATATGACACATGACACCCCCCAAAAAGTCAGCACGCCACATTATAATCAAGCCACAAAACATACAGAACAAAGAAAAAATTTTAAGAGCTGCAAAAGAAAATGACCAACTCACATATAAAGGCAGATCCATCAGAATAACGCCTGACTATTCAATAGAAACGATGAAAGCTAGAAGGGCTTGGTCAGAAGTTATACAGACGCTAAAAGAGCATGGCTGCCAAACTAGAATACTATACCCTGCAAAATTATCAATCACCATAGATGGAGTAAACAAGGTATTTCAGGACAATGTCAGACTGAAGGAATATCTATCTACCAATCCAACAATACAGAGAGTATGAGAGGGAAAACTCCAACCTAAGGACCCAAGATACACCCAGAAAATCACAAACAATCAGTAATTCCACAGAAGAATACCCCAGAGAAAGGAAATACAAACAAGTTACCACCAAAAATGGCAGGAAATATGAGTCAATGCTCACTAATTTCCCTTAATATCAATGGTCTCAACTCTCCTATAAAACGTCACACACTCACAAGATGGATACAACAACAGAAGCCATCCTTCTGTTGCCTACAAGAAACACACCTCAATGGCAAAGACAGATACAGGCTTAGAATAAAGGATTGGGAAAAGATTTTCCAGTCAAATGTTCCTAAGAAACAAGCAGGGATTGCAATCCTAATATCTAACAAAGTAGACTTTAAGCTAAAAGCAATTAAAAGGGACCAAGAGGGTCACTACTTATACATCACAGGAAAAATTGGTCAAGAGGAGATTTTAATCTTGAATATTTATGCCCCTAATATAAGGGCACCTACTTATGTAAAAGAAACACTGCTAAAGCTCGAATCCCACCTAAATTCTTACACCCTAATAGTGGGAGACTTAAATACCCCACTTTCATCACTGGATAGATCAACCAGACAGAGTCTCAACAGAGAAATAAGGAGTCTAAAAGAGGTTATGATGTGAATGTATTTAATAGATATCTACAGAAGCATCCACCCAAACACAAAGGAATATACATATTTCTAGCTCCTCATGAAACTTTCTGTAAAATTGACCATATAATTGTTTATAAAGCAAATATCAGCAGATATAAAAAAAAAATGGAAATAATCCCTTGTAACATATCAGACCACCAGGGCCTAAAGCTAGAGTTCAACAACATCAAAACCCAAAGAAAGCCTACCAACTCATGGAAACTAAACATCACTCAGCTGAACCATCTTTGGGTCAAGAAAGAAATTAAGAAAGAAATCAAAGTCTTCCTAGAATTTTGTTTTCCTTCTTTATTTTGTATTTATCAAAAAAAAAAGTAAAAAGAATTTAAAATCTGGAAGAGTTAACAATAACTATACAGAGGATAAGAATCATAAGCATGGCTTATCAAGGGTGGAAATGCAAATAAGATTGCTACATATATATTTTCTTTGTGTTCAGCTTTCCCTCTGAATTTTTTTTTCCATCCCTGTATATCCTTATTCAAGGTCTCCTCCCCCTCCCACCACATCTGGTCATTGTTTTTCTCTGCAACTCCCCATCCCCTCCCTTGGCAGGGAGCAGGCAGTCTTATGGTCCCACTGACCCAATAATGCTTGGATCAGTCTTCACTCCTGGCAAAATCCAGTTTTGTCCTCCCTCCCTCAAGAGTGAGTCAGGTGTTCCTATAGTTGGACTGGGGTTTGAAGGGTCAGTCCAGTGTGTTTCTGATCCCAAGCTGTTCAGTGGTTGTGGTTTGCTGCTTGAGCATGTTTGGCTTTTTTTTCTTGTTTGTTTGTTTAGAAACCACTAGTGAGTGAGTACATCCTCTGCTTATCTTTCTGAGATTGTGATACCTCGCTCAGGAGGATATTTGCCAAATCCATCCATTTGCCTGCAAATTTTAGGATATCATTTTTTCTTACTGCTGAGTAGTATTCCATTGTGTAGATGTTCCTAGAATTTAATGAAAATGAATCCACAACATATCGAAACTTGTGGGACACAATGAAAGCAGTCTTAAGAGAAAAATTCATAGCGCTAGATGCCTATATGAAAAACCTAGAGAAATCCCACACTAGAGACCTAACAGCTCAGCTGAAAGCCTTAGAAAAATTAGACGCGAGTTCACCTAGAAGGAGTAGATGGCAGGAAATAATCAAACTTAGAGCTGAAATCAATGCAATTGAAACAAAAAGAACAATACAAAGAATCAACAAAACTAAGAGTTGGTTCTTTGAGAAAGTCAACAAGATAGATAAGCCCTTAGCCGAACTAATCAAAAAACAGAGAGAATGTGTTCAAATCAACAAATTCAGAAATGAAAAGGGGGACATAACAACAGACCCCCGGAAATACAGAGAATTATCAGATCATATTTTGAAAATCTGTATTCCACAAAAATGGGAAACCTAGAAGAAATGGACAGCTTTCTGGTCAGGTATCATCTACCAAAATGAAATGAACATCATATTAATTACCTAAAAAGGCCTATAACCCTTAAGGAAATTTAAGCTGTCATTAAAAACCTGCACAAAAATAAAAGCCCAGATCCAGATGGTTTTAGTGCTGAATTCTACCAGACATTCAAAGAAGAATTACTACCATTACTCCTCAAACAATTTCACACATTAGAAACTAAAGGAATATTGCCAAATTCCTTTTATGAGGCCACAATTACCTTTTTACCCAAGCCACTCAAAGACACAACAAATAAGGAGAATTACAGACCAATTTCCATCATGAATGTAGATGCGAAAATTCTCAACAAAATTTTGACAAACCGTATACAAAAATGTATAAAAGATATCATCCACCATGACAAGTAGGCTTCACCCTAGAAATGCAGGGCTGGTTTAACATACGAAAAACTGTAAATGTTACCCATCATATAAACAAACTAAAGGAACAAAACCACATGGTCATATCCTTAGATGCTGAAAAAGCTTTTGATAAAATCCAACATTCCTTTATGATTAAAGCCCTGGAGAGATCAGGAATACAGGGAGAATACCTAAATATAATAAAGGTGATTTACAAGAAGTCGACAGCCAGTATCAAACTTAATGGAGAAAAACTCAAAGCAATCCCACTAAAATCAGAAACTAGACAAGGATGTCCTCTCTCCCCTTATCTATTCAATATAGTTCTGGAAGTTTTAGCTAAAGCAATAAGGGAACGAAAAGAGATTAAGGGCATACAAATTCGAAAAGAAGAAGTGAAGCTATCTCTATTTACAGATGATATGATTGTATACATAAGTGACCCACAGAATTCTTCCAAGGAACTGCTACAGCTGATAAACACCTTCAGCAATGTAGCAGGATACAAGATTAACTCAAAGAAATCAGAAGCCCTTCTATACACTAAAGATAGAAGAGCTGAAAAAGAAATAAGGAAACATTACCCTTCATAGTAGCTGCAAATAGTATTAAATGCCTTGGAGTAACTATAACCAAAGAAGTAACAGACCTATTTGACAAAAATTTTAAATCACTGAAGAAAGAAATTGAAGAGGATATCAGAAAATGGAAAGCTCTCCCATGTTCCTAGATTGGTAGGATCAACATAGTAAAAATGGCAATTCTACCAAAGGCAATCTGCAGATTCAATGCACTGCCCATCAAAATCCCAACACAGTATTTTTTGGACCTTGAAAGAACAATACTCAATTTCATTTGGAATAACAGGAAAGCCAGGATTGCCAAAACAATTTTACTCAACAAAAGAACCTCAGGAGGTATCACCATCCCTGACTTCAAGTTATACTATAGAGCTACAGTAATAAAAACAGCCTGGTACTGGCATAGTTACAGACTTGTGGACCAATCGAATAGATTTGAGGATCCAGACATTAACCCAAAAATCTATGAACACCTGACCTTTGACAAAGAGGCCCAAAACATTCAATGGAAAAAAGATAGTATATTTAACAAATGGCATAGCTGGATGGAAGTGTGTAGAAAAATGCAAATAGATCCGAGCCTGTCACCCTGCCCAAAACTCAAATCCAAGTGGATCAAAGACCTCAACTTAAACACAGCCACTTTGAACTTGATAGAAAAGAAAGTGGAAAATATACTTCTATGAATTGGCCAGCCGATCACTTCCTATATATATAACACCAGTAGCGCAAACACTAAGAACAACAATCAATAAGTGGGACCTCCTGAAACTGAGACACTTTTGTATGGCCAAGGATACAGTCAACAAGAACAAAACATCAGCCTACAGAATGGGAAAAGATTTTTGCCAACCTTGTAGTTGACAGATTATTGATCTCTATAATATCTAAAGAACTCGAGAAACTAGAGTCCAAAACCCTTAATAACCCAATTAAGAAAAGGGGCTCAGTACTTAAAAGGGAATTTTCATAATAATAATTACAATTGGCTGAAAGGCACTTGAAAAAGTGTAAACTATCTTTAGCTATGAGAGAAACACAAATCAAAACAACTTTGAGATACCACGTGTTAGATTGGCTAAGATAAAAGGCACAGATGACAGCCTATGTTGGAGAGGTTGTGGAGCAAGGGGGACACTCCTCCATTGTTGGTGGGTGTGTAAGCTTGTTCATCCACTTTGGAACACAGTATGGCTGTTTCTCAGAAATTTGAGAATCAGTCTCCTCAAGGACCCAGCAATACCACTTCTGGGTGTATACCCTAATGATGCACAGTCATACTTTAAAGGCATTAGCTCAACTATGTCCATCGTAGCATTATTTGTAAGAGCAATGTTGGAGACTGACCCAGGAGTATTTAGAATTTCCTGCTTCTTGGATGAAGTGTCCTTGGTAAATTACTAGCTTTGCAAAAACAGGCTCCTTGGAGTCCTTCAAGATTAGGCGCCCTTAGTTACAGAAGTGAGCTTCATGGAGTCTCCCATGATAAGGTGTTCTTTTCTAAACTGCAGGCCTTGCAAAAAATGGGATGTCCTTGGCCCATCATACAATGTATGTTTAGATAGGGCTTCAAACAGTAATCAGTCAGCTGCAGAATCTTGGGACCAAAGAGATCCTGCCCATCCGGACTTCCTCTGATAATTTTTCACTCTCCTCTTGGGTTAACTCCCCTCTCTGCTTCCCCTCTCTGTCTGGAGCTTTGCACTCCCCTCTCTCCACCTCCCCTCCCCTTCCAAAGGCACTGCTTAAAAAGCCTCAGCATTCATTCAATAAACGAAGCCTTGATGTGACTCAGACTCTTGTCGTTCTTTATGCGCTTGGCTTCCTCTCTCTCTCCCCCCATTTGCTTCACAGGTGGCCCCCCTCAAAACCTTTGAATAACTGGACCTGCTGGACAGGGACATGTGGTGCCCGAATGCGGGGCAGGAGGTACGGTGGCCATCGGATGACAGAAGAGAAGGAGGCCCGGCCGAACATACATATTCTGGTAGTGGAGCCTGGACATCATCACTTGTGTAACACAGGCTGCCGTGAGGTGAGAGTTGTCATCCCATAAGCTATGGGCAATATACTGTTTAAAGAAAAGCTCTTTCTAATAGAGATGAAGAGAAAAAATCAGGGAGAGAGGGGTAAGAGTTAAAAAGAAAGACTTGGTAAGATTTTTCTGCTTTGTGGAGGACAAGTGTCCCTGGCTGGTCATCAACAGCCCAGGCATTCACCCACTGACTTGGAATAAAGTGGGAAAAGACATTAATAAAAGGCTCAGAGAAGGGGAAAATATCCCAGATGTATTTTTTATCTTTTATGGAATAATAAGAGATATTCTAAAAGGCAGCCTGCTTTGAAAAAAGGAAAGATACGATCCATCCAGGGTTCAGACTTTACTGGTCCTCAAGCCATGCCTCCCGGCTGCTGGGGAGTTGAGTGTCTTGCAATGGCCTCCCCCTTCAACCTTTTGGCACTAGCAGGGTATCTCGGACCTGTAGATAAAGGCGGAGAAGAAGGGGCTCACTGACAAGTGAGTGTAATCTCTTGTAGCTGTAGACACACAGTAACCTTGAGCTCAAGGTAAAATATTAGCAATTTCAGCTCAAAGTGAAAGTAACAGCAGTTGTAAATTTTGGCTTAAAGTGACAGTAACAATTATTGCAAAATTGAGCTTAAAGTGAAAGTAACAGCAATAAAAAGGCTGAGGCTCTTTGGTAAAAGCTTAGAAAAGATTTTTAAAATAAGGAGTAAGTCATATAAGGATGGGGTCTTCAACCTCACATCCAATTTTTTTGGCTATGCATGAGCTGCTACATTCTAAGGATCTTAAAATTAAGGCAAGTATTTTGGAAAGATTTTTACAGGAATGTGATTCAGTTGCACCGTGGTTTGCAATGTCTGGCAACCTTACAGTTGCTTCATGGGAGAAACTAGGAAGGGACATAGAGTTTTGTCTATGAGCAGGGAACGCTTAAGGCAGGGGTAAGACCCATCTGGAAGTTGATTAGGGGGTGCCTAGAAGATCAGAGATGCGCTGCAGCACTAGAGGAAGGACAGGCAGCCTTAGACCAGTTGAAGGAGGAGTGTTCTGAAGAAACAAAGAGCTCAAGGGACGAGCAAGTGAGGAGAAAAGGAGGATTTTATCCTGACTTAGAAACCCTCAATATCTCGAGGAGAAAGGGAGGACTTTATCCTGACTTAGAGGCCCTTGATATCTCAGATCTGCAAGGACAGAGCTCAGAAGAGGAGGAGGAGCTAGTTAGATTCGTCCAGAGGAATAAGAAGGAGGGGAGGAAAGAGACTTTGCTCAGTGTTAGCCACAGACCTATGCTTTCTGGTCCACCATCCTATAAGGATGGAGGAGGGGCCAAGAGTAATCTTTCCTTTGATCCTAAAGTCTGGCAAGAAGAGAGATCAGAGCAGCAGCTTGCCTGCCCAGTGTTTCAGGACATGCAGGGTAATTGCTATGAGGAACCACTAGATTTTAAAGTGATCAAGTCTCTAGCAGAGTCAGCATTTAAAGTGATACCAACATTTTAAAAGCTCTTTGGGTTAGAAAATGGTTAAAATTCTCAATAAAACAGATTTAGACTCTTAAAACCTCCAAACGAAGAAGAAAACAAAGATAAAAAAATCCACAAAAGATAACAGATAAACACAGAGTCTAGATTAAGGTTATTATGTATTCTTTTAGTTTTTCAACTTTTGATGAGCTAATTGCAGAAAGGCAATTGATTGCTAAGGGTGCTAAGTTAAACCAATACTTATATTTTAAAGATATCTTGATCTTGAAATCTGTTTATAAGAATATGTTGCTTGAGAAAAGAGTTTCTGTTTTTGTCTCCACAGAGGATCAAAATCTGTGGATTAGTTCTAGGCAGAAGTGGTTCCATTTACCAAGGCCACCTGAAGCTGGCCTTCGGCTCCCCCTCCCTATGTGGAGGGTGGGGATGGCAGTTATTTGATAGATTTCATCTTAATACTGGATCTTTGAAAATTCATTTCAAGATCACAAAGGACCAAGCTATCCAAATAGTCAAATAGTCCTTTGTGTACAGAATTTCTGTCAATAACCTATTTTGAAATAAATCCTCAGGGCATTTTGCTTCTAAATCATATTTGACAGAGGGATGTTACTCATATTCTCTCCTTTGGAAGGATGGTCTATGTCCATGTTTCTGTTGATACTTGTTTTCATCTTAACTTTTTGTCTCTGCATATTCTAGAAACAAGCTAAAAATGTTAAAAGCTGTTGCTTATAGAGTTTCCAAAAGTAATTAAGCTTTGCCAAATTTTGTGCTGAAGACTGAGATTTCTTATAATTTTTATGGGTCTGACAATTGTGGAAGCAACTCTCATTGCACTCTTAAAGTTTGTCTTAAAACTAGAAGAGAGAGTATGCAGTCATGCCTAAAGGCTATTTATCCTTCATTTATTATATTTTAAATGTTTTAACTGGATTCTCAGTCACTTACTGCAGCTGATAAATACTAGGGGCTTAGCAACATGGCCTTATCTCAGGATCAATGAAAAAATCTGGCAGATGGCACTTAACTTAGACCAGATCCAGTTCTGGTATGTGGGAGAGGGTCTGTTTGTGATTTTTCCACAGGATACAGACTCCCTGGGACAGAGAAGATGACGACCTCCTGCTAATTGAAACTGACAGCTCAGAGTGAAGAGCAGAGGAGCAGCTGCCCTGCCCTCTCAGCAGAAATCAAATCAACAGGTTTTGTCTTTTAATGCAAATCTTTCTCAGACCTTGAAGGTGCTTGCTTTCCTTTCCCAGAGTGTGGCTCTGTTCTTTGGCAGACAGGAATTATTCTTTAGATGTATACCTTCTTCTTACTGTGAGCTAACCTACCCTCTAGACACATTGCATTAGAGATAGTATGGCTAGGTTAGAGAAGGATGCTCTTTCAGTCTGGGGGCATGGAAGGCAGTCAGAACTGGGCTGGTGCCCTTGCCTCTTAAACCTGCATGGGCTGAGGGTTAATAAGAGTCATAACCAGATGAGGATGAAAGTGAATCCTTTTGATAATTGGCTTATGTGGGATTAATGGTAGTTGTTTACATGCTGAAGCTTTACTTATGATTAAGGGAGGATTTTTTGGATTGGGAAATTTTACATGCAATTTCACTAGATACCAAGTTCTTGGAGGTAGTTGCTTACTAGCTAAGAATTATTCTCTTGTTAAATATGAGCCTACATCTGTATGTGTTATTTCTCCTTTTATGTTTATTGTAAGTCGGTTTGCTTTCAGCACTTGTTCTAGTGACAGTTGTTTTTATTCTCAATGCTGGAATGCTAGTGAGTTTAGATTTGCTGTTGTGGCATGCTTGCCCAGATGGATACTGGTTCCTGTAGTGGCTCCGAATGCCATGTCACTCTTTAGACCCAAGAGAGATTTTGGAATAACTGCTACCATAGTTGCAGCCATTTCCTTGGTGGCTGTTAGCGCCACCACCGCCGCCATTGCCATGAGCCTCAGGGTGCAAACCACACAAGTCTTGAATGATCTTTCAGCTAGCATGGCGTGGGCCCTAGATTTACAGCAGAGTTCCGCTAAAAGCAATTAAAAGGGACCAGGATGGACATTACTTATTCTCTCAGGAAAAATTGATCAAGATGAGATTTCAATCCTGAATATTTATGCCCTAATATAAGGGCACCAATGTATATAAAAGAAACACTACTAAAGCTCAAATCCCACAACAGTTCTCACACCCTAATAGTGGGAGATTTCAATACCCCACTTTCACCCTTGGATAGGTCAACAAGACAGAGACTCAACAGAGAAATAAAGAGTCTAACAGGTTATGATGCAAATGGATTTAATAAGTATTTACAGAGGATACCAGCCAAATGCAAAGAAGTATACATATTTCTCAGTCCCACATGGAACTGTCACTAACAGTGACCAAATAATTGGTGATAAAGCAAATATCAATAGATACAAAAAATTGGAAATAATCCCTTGTATCATGTCAGACTACCAGGGCCTAATTTTAGAGTTCAACAAGATCAAAAAATCACAAAATCCTACCAACTCAGGCAAACTAAACATCACTCAACTGAACCACCACTGGGTCAAGGAAGAAATTAAGAAAAAAAATTAAAGTCTTCCTAGAATTTAATGAAAATGAATCCACAATGTACCCAAACTTGTGGGACACAATGAAAGCAGTCTTAAGAGGAAAATTCATAGCGCTAGATGCCTATATGAAAAACCTAGAGAAATCCCACACTAGAGAACTAACAGCACAGCTGAAAGCCTTAGAACAATTAGAAGCAAACTCACCTAGAAGGAGTAGACAGCAGGAAATAATGAAACTTAGAGCTGAAATCAATACAATTGAAACAAAAAGAACAATACAAAGAGTTAATAAATCAAAGAGTTGGTTCTTTGAGAAAGTCAATAAGATAGATAAACCCTTACCCACACTAACCAAAAAGTAGAGACAGAGAGCATCCAAATCAATGAAATCAGAAAAGAAAAGTGGGACGAAACAACAGACCCCCAGGAAATCCAGAGAATTATCAGGTCATACTTTGAAAATTGATATTCCACAAAAATGGAAAACCTAGAAGAATTGGACAGCTTTCGGGACAGGTAGGATTTATCAAAATTAAATCAAGATCAGATTAAATACCCAAACAGACCTATCACCCTAAATGAAATTAAAGCTGTCATTAAAAGCTTCCAAGTGAAAAAAGGCCAGGTCCAGATGATTTCAGTGCAAAATTCTACCAGACATTCAAAGAAGAATTACTATCATTACTCCTCAAACTCTTTCACAAAATAGAAACTGAAGAAATATTTCCAAACTCTTTTATGAGACCACAATAACCCTGATACCCAAGTCACTGAAAGATGCAAAAAAGTGTCAGGGACCAAGAACTTGGCTTGAGCCTCTAGGCCTCTGGCTAAAGGCCACCATGGAAACTTACTGAAAAACCAACCACTGAGCCAGCATGACCCTGAGTAAGATAGATGTTGGCCTGAGTAAAATAGATGTTCTGGTTTACTTTACAATAACAGAGAGGTAGCTCTTAAGAATAGAATAACAGGAACATTCTGTGGTTAGGTTACTTAGCAGCCTTCCCAATAAGAGAAAGGTAGCTCTTAAGAATAGAACAACAGGAACATTCTGTGATTAGGTCACTTAGCAATCCTCCCCTGAAGCAAGACCGGTAACCTTTTTACCCTGCCAATACTCTGCCTCCCCTAGCCAGCTTCCTGCAGGTGTTTGAAGACTGCCCCCTCCCCATATCTTGCTTTAGGACTATATAAGTATGTATGAAATTGAAATAGAACTGCAGCTTGAGCAGGAACCATTTGTCTTGCTGCTTTCTTCACGTCTCCCGTTCCCTTCATTCACTCTTTCGTAGGTGGTCTCCCCTGTTGAGGTTCCGCGGGTAGGGACAACAAAGAAAGAGAATTACACACCAATTTCCCTTATGAAAATGATGGAAAAATTTCAACACAATTCTGGCAAACCATATACAACAACATATAAAAAATATCATCCACCATGACCAAGTAGGCTTCATCCCAGAAATGCAGTGATGGTTCAACATATGAAAAGCCATAAATGTCACCCATTATATAAACAAACTAAAGGAAAAAACAACATAATCACATCCTTAGATGCTGAAAAAGCCTTTGACAATTTCTAACATTCCTTTATGATAAAAGTCCAGGAGAGATCAGGAATACCAAGAAAATATCTAAATACAATAAAGGAAATTTACAAGAAGCTGCCAGCCAACATCATACTAGACAGGGCTAACCTCTCTCCCCTTATCTGTTAAATATAGTTCTCAAAGCTTTAGCTAAGGCAATTAGAAAACAAAAGTAGATTAAGGGGATATAAATTAAGAGAAGAAGTGAAACTATCTCTAACTAACCCTAACCCTAACCCTATTTTCAGATGTCATGATTGTATACAAAAGTGTTGCACAAGATTTTACCAGGGAATTTCTACAGTTGATAAACACCTTCAGTAATGTAGCTGGATATAAGATTAACTCAAAGAAATCAGTAGCCCTCCTATACACTAAAAAAAAGGGGCTGAAAAGGGAAACATCACCTTTTATAATAGCTGCAAATAGTATTAAATACCTTGGAGTAACTATAACCAAAAAAGTAACAGATCTATTTGACAAAAACTTTCAATCCCTGTAGAATGAAATTGAAGAGGATATCAGAAAATAGAATGATCTCTCATGTTCCTGGATAAGTAGGGTCTATATAGTAAAAACGACAATTCTACCAAAAGCAATCTACAGATTCAATGTAATTCCCATGATAATTCCAACACAATTTTTTATGGACCTTGAAAGAACATCACTTAATTGCATTTGGAATAACAGGAAAGCCAGGATTGCCAAAACAATTTTGCTCAACAAAAGAACCTTAGGAGGCATTATCACCATCCCTGACTTCAAGTTATACTACAGAGGTACAGTAATAAAAACAGTAGGTACTGGCATAAAAACAGTCTTGTGGATCAATGGAATTGAATTGAATATCCCAACATTAACCCAAAAACCTATGAACACCTGATCATTGACAAAGAGGCCCAAAATATTCAATGGAAAAAAGATAGTATCTTTATCAAATGGTTTTGCCATAGCTAAATGATAGTGTGTTGAAAAAAGCAGATAGATCCAAGCCTATCACCCTGAACAAAACTCAAATCCAAGTGGATCAAAGACCTCTACATAAACTAAACCACACTGAACTTGATAGAAAAGAAAGTAGGAAATACCCTCCAACATAGTGGAAACAGTGACCAATTCTTAAATATAACCCCAGTAGCACAGACACTAAGAACAACATTCATACATGGGACCTCCTGAAACAGAGAATTTTCTCTTAAGCCAAGGACACAGTGTATAAGACAAAATGACAGACTACATAATAGGAAAAGGTTTTCCCCAACACTATAAGTGACAGAAGACTGATCTGTAAAATATATAGAAAACGCAAGAAACTAGAGCCCAAAACCTTGAATAACACAATCAAAAAATGAGGCTCAGAACTAAAAGGTGAATTCTCAGCAAAAGAATTACAAATGACTGAAAGGCACTTGAAAAAGTGCTCAAAATCTTTAGCCACCAGAAAAATGCAAATCAAAACAACTTGGTCCTGCATCAACTTGATATCCCAGACTTTGTTGACTTCCTTTGGGAGGTCTTACTCTGAGGAGTGGGTAAGGGAGTTGGGCTTGAGAATTCTAAGAGTGAAGATGGGAAGGAAGGGAAATGTGGTTGTTATGTAAAATTAAAAGAAAAAAACTTCTAAATAAAAACCAATCAATAAATACCTCAAACTATTTAGGATAATA
The DNA here is from genome assembly GCA_004025045.1 of Sigmodon hispidus. NCBI lineage: Eukaryota > Metazoa > Chordata > Mammalia > Rodentia > Cricetidae > Sigmodon > Sigmodon hispidus. Next base: position 29,530 of record PVIH01010938.1, read on the forward strand.
AAGATATGCAGGTTAGTAGTTAGTCACTAATCAAACTCATAGTCATGATGGGTATGTTTTCAAGGTCAAAGAAAATATGTTTTTGATAGGCTATCTTTATATACTTCAGAGATTTATAGAATATGACATGTAAGAAACTTTTTAAAAATATGATGATTATCTCTTATGTACATGATACATTGAATTGTCAAGAGGAGGGACAATTTGAGAGAGAAAGAAGGAGGGAGAGACTTAAGGATGCTTAAGGTAAGGCAAAGAGTAAATAATAAAAAAGTTATACATGTATAAGCTTAATTAATTCATAAACAGTATTAAAAAGAGACTGGTACTGTCATAAAAGAGACTTTGTGGATCAATGGAATCAAATTGAAGACCCTGACATTAACTCACACACCTATGAATGCCTGCTTTTTAACAAAGAAGTAAAAATATTAAATGAAAAAAAGATAGTATCTTCAACAAAATGTGTTGGCATACCTGGATGGCAGTATGTAGAAAAATGCAAGTAGATCCAAGCCTATCACCCTGCACAAAGCTCAAATCCAAGTGGATCAAAGATCCCAACATAAGACCATCTATGTTGAACCTGATAGAAAAGAAAGTAGGACATACCATCCAATGCATTGGCACAGGTGGCCACTTCCTAAATAGAACACCAGCAGCACAGACACTAAGAACAACAATCAATGAGTGGGATCTCCTGAAACTGAGAAGTTTTTGTAAGGCAAAGGACACAGTCATTAAAACAAAACTACAGCCTACAGAATGGGAAAAGATTTTCACCAACTCTACAAATGACAGAGGACTGATCTCTAAAATAAACTAGATCCCCAAACCCTAAATAACCTAATAAAAAATGGGGTTTAGAACTAAAAAGGGAATTCTCAGCAGAAGAATTACAAATGGCTGAAAGACACTTGAAAAGTGCTCAACATCTTAAGCTATCAGAGAACTGCAAAACAAAACAACTTTGAGATACCACCTTACACCTCTCAGAATAGCTAAGATCAAAAACACAAATGACAGCCTATGCTGGAGAGGATGCAGAGTAAGATGAACACTCCTCCCTTGTTGGTGGAAATGTAATCTTGTTCAGCCACTCTGGGGTACAGTATGGCGGTTTCTTAGAAAACTGGGAATCAATCTCCCCGAGGGTCCAGCTATTCCACTATTCGGCATATACCCTAAAGACACCACACATTCACACCCCAAAAGCATTAGCTCAACTATGTTCATAGCAGCATTATTCACAATAACAAGAACCTTGAAATCACCTAGATGCCCTTCAACTGAGGAATGGATTAACAAACTGTGGTCCATCTACACAATGCAGTACTACGCAGCAGTAAGAAAATAATGATATACTAAAATTTGCAGGCAAATGGATGGATTTGGAGACCATCCTCCTGAGCAAGGTCTCACAAACCCAGAAGGATAAGCAGGGAATGTACTCCTTAGTGGACTTTAAGCAAAAACATTCTTTTCTTTTTTCTTTGAAAGATGATGGATGAATAAAGTGATTTAACACACACACACACACACACACACACACACACACACACACACACACCCCAAAACAAAACAAAATAAAATAAAATAAAACAAAACAAAACAAAAACAAAACTTCTGGTTTGGCTGTAGAAGGGCTGCTTAGCAGAAATTCGTGGTGGCCATAGTGCATTCTTGGGCATTAGCTGTGCCCCACTGTGCTTTCTTTATCTGTAGCTGAGCCTAACCTGGCTTGAGAAGCTTTAGATTTTACTTTTTCTTTTTTTCTTTATTATTATTATTATTATGAACAAAGAAGTCACACTTTCTACTCTTGTATATCCTTATTCAAGGTTCCTTCCCCTTCCCACCACATCAGGTCATTCTCTCTTCTCCACAACTCCCCATCTCCTCCCTGGGCAGACAGCAGGCATTCTCAAGATTTTACTTTTTATGTTCCATGTATTTTAGATAAAAGAATGTCTTATTACTGTATGAGTCTTTTATTATCTATTCTGAATATTTTGCTTTTTTATATAATATTTGATATTGATTTTCAAAAACAATAAAAAATAAAAATAAAAAATTAAAAAAATCACACTATATGTTAAATTTGTTTGATATTTTGTTTCAAAAATTATTTTCTTTGTAGTTGGAACTATTGCCTTTTTATCCCATAAATGTTCAATGCTTCATTAATTTTAAGTGACACTAAAATGACAAAAATGATAAGAAAATTTTCAAGTGAATCTACTTTACTTCTAATTAATTCAAACAGGCTCTTTTATCTCTCTCTCTCTCTCTCTCTCTCTCTCTCTCTCTCTCTCTCTCTCTCTCTTATAACAATGAGACATGTCTGCTCCTGGCAGCACCAATATTCTTCAGAGATGATGGACAGTAAGGATTCTCCATATGGAGTTTTCTTTTTTTGTGGCAAAATTAGCCATTGACCAAGAAACTGCCCTTGCCATAACTAGTGAAAGTATTCTGTCTAAAATGAATAAGCATGACCAAAAAGAAAGGACTGAGTAACATTGCCAAGAGAAGGTAAGACAGCCTTTCAGAAAATCATGCTTCACAGAAAAGTCTATCAGATATGCTAGGCCTGTAGGCCAAAGATGGATGCCGAACTTTGACTGTCCAGCAGCCAGTTATTTCTATCATTTCTCACATATCTTGGAAGTTGCTTGCTTGTACTTCTTGTTTACTCAGTTAATATTTCCTTCTTGGGTTTCTGATGGAATTGAAGACTATATAGTTAAAGTTTTCCTTCTTAATAAATTCAGAAAAAAAAATCACTAAAGAGGTATAAGTTGTCTAAGTTTAAAAGACATCAAAAGATAGTTATAGTTGGTAATATAAGTTAAGATAGATAGTGAATTAGGTACAACAATTTGGATTCGCCAAAATAGAATAAATAATAAGTATTTTTTTCTGAAGTTGTCAAATGTTAATGGACTAGACATTATTGATGTAATTTCTTCCTGCATATATTATTTAGTTATACTTATCATATGTAGTTTTTCTTATATTAGTTATAAGCTTTTTAAATTTTAGACAAAAAAGGGGAAATGTAATGATATTTTACATATTCTCTAACAAATAAAGCTTGCTTGAGGTTCAGAAGCAGAGCCAGCCACTAGTTAACCATAGAGGCCAGACAGTGGTGGCACACACTTTTATTTCTTAAATCCTTATTGCTTCAGGATTGGAGAAGTGTGTAGAGTTAAGAAGACTCTTTGGCTGGGCTTTTGTCTCTCTAATCTTTCAGCATTTACCTGCCCCCAAGTTGGGGGATTTTTTTTCCATATGAAAAAGACCTAATTCATGATTAACAAGTAATCTATAGGAGAACTAATGCTTCTTATGATGTTCATATCCCAAACTTAAAATTACAAGGTTAGATTTTGTTTGTTGTTTTACTCCAAAAATTTGATGGACTCATGGGAACTCTCTCATATAAACATACTCAAAATAAGTTCATTTTCAACTCTAGCTCTCCCACTAATTATTCGTTACATTGGAGAATACTTAAAACTTTATAAACTTTATAAATAACTCAAGTTCTAGATTTTGATGTTGGATTCATTTTTGTTGCCTTTATGTCTGTTTCATTGTAGTCCATATCCTGATATTTTCTGCCTAAAAATTTAATGGTATATGATATTCAAATTAGTTTTGTTTTTCTTATGAAAAGAACAAAGTACAGCTTTATACTTTGACATTTCTGAAATGTTTTCCAAATATAATTAACTTATATTATTTGTAGGTAATATTTTAAATTATTCTGTTATCCAAGAGGGAAGGGATATTACATTTTATTTCACATTATACTTGATTATGCGTTAGATAGTGTTCTGAGACTCTCTGAAGTCTTGGAAAATTCTTACTGATCATTCTGGGATGAACGCTTTTAAGTTCTAGAATACTGATTACGTTGCCCAATTGTAAGTCATTTTACTTTTAATTTCTAATATTAAGGATTTTCTCTTTACATTCAAAGTGTATACACACATGTACAGACACATACACACATAATGCACACATGTACGTGTGTACAACACAAACATGCACAAACACAGAATACATATAATATACTCACATACAGCATACACATACAGAACTCATCTATACAACACACACATTTAACACAATTAAAGAAAAACAGGCCATGAATTTGAAAGAGAACAAGAGAGGGAGGAGACACTGGAGAGTTTGGAGGAAAGAAAGAAAATGAGGAAATGATGCAATTATGTTATAATCTTAAAATATAATAAAATACTTATTTTGTTTTTATGTATGTACATATGTATTTCTTTGTGAATATACTTGTATGTGCCTGTGGGTACCTACAGAGAATAAAAGAATGCATTGATTCTCCCAGAGCTCAAGTTATGAACTGCCTGATATGAATGCTAGGAACCAACAATGGCTCCTCTGCAAGTTTAACAAGTATTGTTAACCCGGAACCTTCTTTTCAGCCCAGCAGGATAATTTTCTAGTGCTGTCTAGGAAGACAGAATTCACTATATATTGAGACTAGTGGTCACCTTTGAGTAGCTCAACCATCTCTGAAGAGCTCGTATTACTAGAAACAAGTTATAAATGCACATATATAGTTAAGGAAACTGAGAACACTAAACAGGTCCAGAAGTTGACCCTTCTTGGCATGTCAGTCAATGGAGAAATAAAACAACTGAGAAGTCAGGACTAAATCTCCTCCACAATGAGGATGGCAGGTTACGTAAATGTATATTGTGTTTACATAATCCTAATGCCATTTGTACTTGGATTAAAAATCAGTATATTTCTAATAATTTCTATAAAAGAATTTAATAATGCTATTGTATATATTAAATGCACAATAATTTCTTAGACGTACAAAGCAGACTACATTGGTCTATATTACTAGTAGCATTCAGTTAATAAGTACATTTAATTTTGTTCACATTGCCACCAAAGAAAATATACTTTGTAATTTTTGTTTTTTTTAAATAGCACCATCATTCATAACTCATCATTTAAAATTTATTTTATGTTCAAAATAGAAGTCTTCTGATGTACTCAGTACTAAATAAATGACATAGTAAAAATAAATAAATAAAACTCTCCTGAGACACCATCAGTGAGAAAGCCTTCTGGGCTGCACCTCCCTCAACACTTTTAGGCATGGATCAGTCCAACTCATCACCTGCCCAGTGGGGGAGCAACACTCGGAGAGGCCATTGGATCTGCTGACATGGACTCAGGATGTTAAATAGAGCTGAAGGCTACCAATATCATGAGGGTATTGCAGAGGATAGTCAAAATTCTTCAGGGCAGAAAAGCACATGAACCAGTTAATAAAAGGAAACAGAGGTACATATTTTCTAGGCACAGCAATCTGTTATTTTAACTTTTGTTTTTAAGACAGAGTTCTTGTTGTCTGCTTCTTCAGATTTCACAAAAGATTTTTATTTTTTTGATACATAAAAGCACAAAATCTTAAATGTCATCAGTTTACATATTCTCTATATATTGAGACTAGTGGGGGATTACACATTCTCACAAACTTCTAGTAAGGTCTCCTTGACTGTCCTATTTTCAATTTATGGTGCTACATCTAATCTTTTATGTATCTGGCTTGGAAAAGATAGGGAAAAAGCTTGGAAAGAACAGTGCTCAAGGTTATTGAGCTTTTACTAGGAATGCTTCATAGTTTGATTTATCTATTGGAGCTTGACAGGGTAGTATGGCAAGACAGCCATTGAGGCACTGTGTCACATTAGCATCATAGGAGCCTCTGAAGCTCCTATGTCACCTGCTACCAGTTTGTGATGTTGAGAGGTGGATGGACAAGACTTGTATGTGCAGTAACTGACAAAGCTGAAGAGTTTGTCTTCCGGTGCTGGCACTGAATATGTGTTGGCATCTGTAAGGTAGCAGATGTCTCTCTGACAGGTTAGCTGGAGGAAACAGTTTGTACAGTAAAAGGATGCAGGAGATTGGGGGAGGGAATGTAGACATTTGGAGAACTTCCAATCAGGCCTGCCTGCAGTTCTCCTCAATGCACGTAGAAGGGGAAAATGAATTGTCTTCTCTCAGATTTTGGGAGACAGTTTTGCATTTTGATGAGTTTACAGCATTTAATAGCTCTCTGAGAATGACAGGGGAAAAATTCTACATTTCCTTCCTCACTTGTAGAGGCATGAAGTCTCCTTGTGTGACTGAGACTGCCTTGATCATCCATCAGTATTGCTGTCCACTCCATTTTAAATGGCAGTGCTTCAGAAACAGGAGACTATTTTTCAAATTGACATTTAAGGCTGTTAAGAATACCACAATGGCTTTACTTAGCAGTGTGTGTGTGTGCATGAGTGTGTGTGTGTGTGTGTGTCTGTGCTGCTTCTTTTAATCAGCATCATCACATATAACAATAATAAAATTAAAGGCATTTATTTCTTTATTTATGGACTCTGCTTGTATTTTTACTTCTATGGGTCCCATTATTTCCTTAGTGTTTTTGTTTTGAGGAATGTCAATTAAAATAAGACTCTGTTTTTCAAATTAAAAGAAAAATAAGACCGCCCAAGAGATAGAACTGTTCATGTCACAGGGAAAGTTAACTATGGGCCTTTTAGATCTAAAATCAATAAGTAGACTATGTTTCCAGAGAAAATACAAACAGTGGGACCTAAACTATTTGTAGCCCTTACTAACCTTGAATTTATAATCGATTCTATGGCCTAACCCAAGTGAAACTAGGATTACAAATATGTACCTCCACTATCATCATACTACATGTTTAATATCAAGTAATTATTATCCTAATTTGCCTGACATATCTTAGATTTCTTTGATAATTGTCATATTTTAGGAAATACTCTAAGGCTAAGAATTTTTTTATGATTATACTTCACTTTCAGAATGATTGCCGTGCTGATTAAAACTCTAATCTATCTTTGCATTCTAGTTTCCCTTCTGTTGCTATGGTGAAACCCTCTGGTCAAAAGAAACTTAAAGAGTTTATTTGATTTACAATTCCAAGGTTTCCAATTAAAGATTAAAGGAAGTCAAGACAGTATCTTGAGCAAGAACATGAAATAAAAATCACAGAGTAATGTTGCTTACTGGCTTCCACATAGCCTCATGCTAAACTAGTCAGTCCAGGGAGTTGTGCCACCCACAGTAGGCTGTAAACTTTTATATCAATCAATAATGAATACAGTTTCTGCAATTATGCCATGGTCCAGTCTGGTCTGGCAATGTCTCAGTTGATTTCTTTCTCAGGTGACTCTGGGCTGTGTTAAGATGAAAGTTAAACTAACTGGGTCACCATATTTCACTAAAATTGCCCAACTTCCTACTTTGGTTATATACATTTTTGTCCTGTATCCTAATTCATGTTGACTGGAGAATTTACACATTAGTTATGTAGTTCTCCTAACATATGTATCATGCCACTATGTGAAATAGTTTACATAATTATATTTAGTGTGAAATTTAATGTTTATTCATATTTTCCAGTTTCTAGTTTTTTATTCATTCTTTACCAGTGGTGTTGACATTGGGTGAAAACTTTTGAAGACTGTGTGTTCATATTTGCAACTATTCATTGAAGGCAACAGTAACACTATTGTAGAATGTCTTAATTCTCTTAATTTTAGGATATTCATATATAATGTGTGGGCTGCTAAAGTCACATGGTCATAACTATATATTATAAATTGTTTTATTGAGTATTATTTTATTGTAAGTAGGTGAATTTTATAGTGGATTTATGGATTAAATATGGCTAATTCTATCTTCTTTCCTTTTTTGTTTTCATGTGAGATGGTCTTTGCAGTGGTTGACCAGTCTCCTTGTCATTAGATAGGAGCAGGTAAAGGCAATTTTTAATGTTAAAATTAATAAAAACAGAAGATTAACACTCTAAAACAGGGAAATGGCACAGTTCAGTATTTGATTCTGGGAATGAACTTCATTAATAAATGTTTTAAAATAAAAAATATGAGTTTCTTATTATAATCTTATATGATTCTTCTGGTTTTTATCAGATTCCTGTTTTTCAACTTGTAGATAAAATTATATGAAACTTTTCATTTTATATAAACTATTCTGCACTGTGTTTTGAATGTCTCCCTTGGAAACTGTAGGAAAATCATCTTGTGTTTTTGCTACACTTTATCGTGTTTTAACACAGGCTTACCTAAATGATCTGCCTTATGAACTGTTAACTAATTACAAAAATATAATCAAAAATGCATTTTGTGTCACACTCTTATAACTGAATCACCGGAAGCCACCCTATACACAGTTGAACAAGAGATGAGTGGTACTCAGTCCCTCAGGCTAAGCAGAGACTTTGTTACTCTCTGAACCCTGGCCTAGGGATACATCCCCCAACACTCCAACCACACACAGCTCTATTCTAAACCAAAGAAAGCAGGGAGAATGCCCCAAAGCCCAGTTTGCAGCAAAACACAGCCAGAGAAACATTCAATGGGCCACACTCCACCTAAACCACAATTTTCATCATCACACTCTGACAACTGGACCACCTGAAGCCTCCTGATACACAGCTGACTAAGAGATGACTAACAGGTGAAGAAGAAGCAACTAAGAGCTGACTAAGAAAAACCCCTGTGACAATGAGAGACACACAGCTTCTTTGCTTACAGCCAACTAAGAGCTGACTAAGAACAACCCCTGTGACAATGAGAGACACATAGCTTCTTTGCTTACAGCCAACTAAGAGCTGTCTAAGAGCAGTGCCTGCAATTATTGAAGACACACAGTCCCCCAGGCCCACAACTGACTAAAAGCTGACCAAGAAGTGACTAAGAGTGAGCTGAGGAAGAAATGGGCCAATGCCAGTGCAAGAATACATATAGCAATATAAAGATCAACAAGATACAACCAAAAGAAGCTGGTGATAATGCAACTTCAAGAACTGAGCATAACAAGGAAGAAGAAACAGAATAAAATGACATTAAAAACAACTTTATGAAGATAATAGAAGCTTTAAAAGAGGATATAAAAAAAACTCCCTTAAAAAAATAAAAGAGAATACAAACAAAACCTTGGAAGAGATTAATAAATTTCTTAAAGAAAATAAAGAAAACAAAGAGGTAAAAGAAACATTTCAGGAATAAAAAATTGAAATAGAAGTAGTAAAGAAGGCATACAATAGGGTGAAGCTAGAATTAGAAAAATCTGTAGAAATAAAAAACTATAGATTAAACCATAACCAACAAAGTCCAAGAGATAGAAGAAAGAATCTCTAGAGTGAAAATTTTAATAGTGGAAAGAGATTCCTCAGTTAAAGAAAACACTAAAACCAAAAAAAGTCATAACACAAAAAGTCCAGGAAATCTGGGATACCATGAAAAGCTCAAACCTGAGAATAACTGAAATTGAAGAAGGAGAATACCAACTCAAAGGCACAGAAATATATTCAGCAAAATCATAGAAGAAAACTTTCCTAACCTAAAGAAGAATATGTCTATAAAGATACAAGAAGCTTACAGAACAGCAAATAGAATAGACTCCAAAACAATTTTCTCGCCACATAATAATCAAGCCACTAAACCTACAGAGCAAACAAAAAAATACTAAGAGCTACAAAAGAAAAAGGTCAAATTACCTAAAAAGTCAGACCCATCAGAATAACACTTGACTATTTACTGGAAACAATGAAAGCAAGAAGGTCCTGGTTAGATGTTATACAGACACTAAAAGAACATGATTGAAACCCAGAATACTATACCCAGCAACACTATCAATCCCCATAGATGGAGTAAACAAGATATTTCCTGACAAAACCAGATTTAAAAAATACTTATCCACAAATCTAGTCCTACAGAAAGCACTAGAGGGAAAACTACAGCCTAAGGAAACCAGATACAACCATGAAACCACAAACAATTGATAAACTCACAGAAAAAAAAAAAAAACCCAAGGAAAGGTAATACACACAAGCTACAACCAAAAATAACAGGAAATAATAATCATTGGTCATTAATGTCTTTTTTTTTTTTTTTTTTTTTTTTTTTCCCGCCCCTCATTAATGTCTTTTAATATCAAAGGACTCAATTCACCTATAAAGACACACCCTAACACGATGGGTACAAAAACAGAGCCATTCTACTGCTGCATATAAGAAACACATCTCAACTCCAAAGACAGACGCAGGCGCAGAGTAAAGGGTTGGGAAAAGAACTTTCCAATCAAATGGTCCTAAGAAACAAGCTAGTGTAGCTATCCTAATATCTAAAAAAATAGACTTTAAACTAAAATCAATCAAAAGAAACTAGGACAGACATTACTTATTCATCTCAGAAAAAATCCACCAATATGAGATCTCCATACTGAATATTTATCCCCCAATACAAAGGTATATACATATATGATTTTTGACAAAGAGGCCAAAAATATTCAATGGAAAAAACATAGCATCTTCAACAAATGTTGTTGGCACAACTAGATTGCACTACATAGAAAAATGCAAATAGATCCAAATCTATCACCCTGCACAAAACTCAAATCCAAGTGGATCAAAGACCTCAACATAAAACCAGCTACACTCAACTTGATAGAAAAAAAGTGGGAAATACCCTTCAATGCATTGGCACAGGTGAACACTTTCTAAATATAACATCAGTAGCACAGACACTAAGACTAACAATTAATAAGTGGGAGTTCTTGAAACTGAGAGGCTTATGTTAAACAAAGAACACAGTAGATAAGACAAAATGGCAGCTTACAGAATGGGAAAAGAACTTCACCCACCCTACAACTGACAGAGAACTAATCTCTAAAATATATAAAGAACTCAAGAAAATAGAGCCCCCAAACCTAATAACCCTATTAAAAATGGGGTCCAGAGTTAAAAAGGGAATTCTCAACAGAAGAATTACAAATGGCTGAAAGGCACTTTTAAAAATGCTTAACATTTTTAGCTGTCAGAGAAATGCAAATCAAAACAGCCTTGAGATACCACCTTATACCTGTCAGAATGGCTAAGATCAAAAACACAAATGACAGCCTGTGCTGGAGAGGATGAGGAGCAAGGGGAACACTCCTCCATTGTTGGTGGGATGATGAGCTTGTTCAGCCACTCTGGAATGCAGTATGGTGCTTTTTCAGAAAATTTGGAATCAATCTTCCCAAGGATTGAGCAATAGCACTATTGTGCATATACTCAAAGGATTCACATTCACATCCCAAAAGCATTAGATCAAGTATCTTCATAGCAGCATTATTTGTAATAGCAAATACCTGGAAACAACCTAGATACCCTTCAACTGAGGAATGGATTAACAAACTGTAGTACATCTACACAATGGAGTACTACTCAGCAGTAAGAAAAAAATGATATACTAAAATTTGCAGGCAAATGGATGGATTTGGAGAATATCCTCTTGAGTGAGGTCTCATAAACCCAGAAGGATAAGCAGGGTATGTACTCACACTTTAAGCAAAGAGTTCTTATTTCATTGAAAGATGATGGGTGAATAAAGTAATTTAACACACACACACACATACATACACACACACATAATCTTCTGGTTTGACTGTAGAAGCACTGCTTAGTGGGAAGTTGTGGTGACCATAGTGCATCCATGGGCATTAGCTGTGACCTACTGTACTTTCTTCATCTATATCTGAGTCTAACCTGGCTTGAGAAGCTTTAGATTTCATTTTTTATGTTTCATGTATTTTAGAGAAAAAAGAAGTTTTATTACTGTATGGACTTTTTCTTATTTAGCTATCCTGGATGTTTTTCTTTTTTATGTAAAGTTTGATATTGATTTTCTAAAAACAATAGAAACATGTGTTGTACATCTTTATGAGTTCTTTAAAATACAAATTATTTCTTGAGTGTTTTTATGGGATTCAACAAAAGAAAATTTCAGACTTCAAAAAATTTTTGTGTTTAGTTTGTGGGTTGGGAATGTTTTTGGGAGGGTCTAGGACATACTTCAGTGAAGTGTTAAGAATGAATTATTTATCGTTTCTCATTTTATGCTTGCATAGACTCTGAAAGGTTCTCAATTCATTTGCCTTGTTAATTATCTTAGTTTTATTACTAATTTTATCTATAAAATGAGTGGGGAGTCAATCAGTACAGCCCTGGTAGAAATAAGAATGCTAGAAGGTGTGACAATTAGTACCCAATATGGAGAACACAAAGAAGAGAATGATACTTTTATGTATCACAGACATTATTCATTCTTCTCTCAATTGGACCAGAGTAACTGCATAGGGTGTGGCTATCCTTAACCTATGCCATTCTAGTGCAATCTGAAAGTGGTTATAAAGAAGTTGATATCAGAATGTCAGCAAGTGTAGTGACTAGTAACTAAAAATTGAGAAAATAAAATGAATGGCACTTATGTACTGTACATACTGAAAGTTCCATGTCCACCTTTGGGCATACCCTTTTATGTACTCCTTTAATTCTATTTGAAAGATGTTTCAAAGAAGAAGCTACTTTTACTTTGATATGAGTTGATACTATTATGTTAATTTCCTTAGAATTAACTGCTGTGACACCCTTCCTATATTATTGTTCAATTGGCCTTTATTGGTTTTTTTTTTCTTCTTTTTTTCTTTATTTTGTATTTATCAAAGAAACAGTAAAAAGAATTTAAAAAAATGCTGACGAGTTAACAATAACTATACAGAGGATAATAATCATAAACATGGCTTATCAAGGGTGGAAATTCAAATAAGATTACTACACATATATTTTCTTTGTGTTCAGCTTTCCCTCTGAATTTTTTTTTCCATCCCTGTATATCCTTATTCAAGGTCTCTTCCCCCTCCCACCACATCTGATCATTTTTCTTCTCTGCAACTCCCCATCCCCTCCCTTGGCAGGGAGCAGACAGTCCTATGGTCACACTGGCTCAACAATGCTTGGATCAGTCTTCACTCCCGGCCAAATCCAGTTTTGTCCCCCCTCCCTCAAGAGTGAGTCAGGTGTTCCTGTAGATGGACTGGGGTGTGAAGGGTCAGTCCAGGTTTTATACATGCTTTAAAAATAAAAACACATATACAGTAAATCTCCTAAAGTAGTCACAGAACACTATGATGTAGCCCTCACCTACACTAACAAATTCTTTTGTCATCCATCATCTCATTGGGCACTAAATTATTTTGAGATAGAACACATATATACAATATCCACATTATCATTTGCTAGATTTCTGAAAATAAGTTATGCAATGAACAGACAACTTTTTTTGCAAATATGATGCTAACCATAAATGAAACAGACCAAAGAAGGCATATCAAAACAAACCAAGGGAAATTTTTCTTCTCTATCCTTTGCCAATCATATGTTTCCTTGGAACAATTATATGTTATAGTATATAACACATAAGCAACATGATCCTGAGGTCTATGATTTGAACTTGTTAATTAATCAAGCATAGTGAAACAGTCACTAGAACCTGATATGCAGCATGATAAATATGTACTCAAAGCTGGTTAGTCATATTGACAGATAGACACCTACAGTTTGTTTTTGGCATCTCAGACAAGAGACTATCTCACTGGGATTGAGGCTTCTATTTTGAGATCTGAAACATTCTTTAGATGCACAGCTCTGTAACTGATTGAACTACTGAACTCCCCATTGGTATCTGCTGGAGAATTAGCAATTGAGTTATTCAGTTGATATGTTTGTACACAGGTTGGTGAACCAGAAATCAAAGAATATTCTGGGGAAGTTGCCACTGGTGGAAGAAAAGCACCTTGGTTTGTTTTTCTCTATGGCCCATATTTATCAAACTTGCAGAGCCAGTTTGCTGAGACAGAGTCTCACTGTGTGGCTTCACCTGATCTGGAACTTGCTACATAGATCAGGCCAGAAATCAAGGAGATCTGCCTGCCTTTGCCTTTGCCTTTCAAAGTCTTGGATCAAAGAGGAAAGTCACCAATGCTAGGCTAGAAGCATTTTAAATTAGGAACTTCTGGGGGGGGGGTGAAATTAAAATATTGATAATATGCTCAAACTATTCTCTAGTTTTAGAAGCATTAAGGATCAAAATACTTTTGCTAATCACATAAATGATACAATATGGAAAGTTAGAACTTACCCCTGTCTGTGTCATACAGGAAGACGAAACAGTTCCATTCATAGTGATCCAGGAGGCTCAGGAGTGCACCTCTCAAAGAAGGCCTTAGCTGCAGCACAAACTGGCTTTCCCCTTCAGTGGGGAAGCTTGGTGTGATGAGGGAGATGTGTAGAGCACTGCAAAATGAGGTCAAGGTGTGCACTGACCTCTTGTCATAGAGTCCAAAAATGGCAAACACTCCTCTAGAATACTGGGAACAGACTGAGGGAAAAACAGACAGAGAAAGCTATTAAACTCCCAGACTAGCCACTTGAAGTCTACAGCCTGTGAAGGTTTTAAAGAAAATCATTGAAATGTTAGCAATTTATGGTAATGAACACTAAAATGTACATTTATCATGTTGTCAACTGTGAGTTCTTGAGTTTGTGCTGACAGCCAAGCATTGTGTGAAGCTTGTTTGAATTAAAACCCTGCATGAAAAAGCCAATTCAAATTAAAGAGAAAGTTGATTAAAATAAGTAATATATGGCCCTCTAAAACATCTTGAATCCCATGCTTCAAGCTTTTAAGAATGACAGATATAATTGTTTTCTATTGAATATTTTGGGCCTCTTTGTAGAAGATCAGGTGTTCATAGGTTTTTGGATTAATGTCTGGATCCTCAGTTCTATTCCATTGATCCACAAGTGTGTTTTTATACCAGTACCAGGCTGTTTTTATTACTGTAGCTCTATAGTATAACTTTAAATCAGGGATGGTGATACCTCCTGAGGTTCTTTTGTTGAGCAAAATTGTTTTGACAATGCTGGCTTTCCTGTTATTCCAAATGAAATTCAGTATTGTTCTTTCAAGGTTCAAAAATATTGTGTTGGGATTTTGATGGGCAGTGCATTGTACCCTAAAGATATACATTCACACTCCAATCACATTAACTCAACTATGTTCATAGCAGCATTATTTGTAATAACAAGAACTTGGAAACAACTCAGATATCCCTCAACTTAAGAACTGATTAACAAAGTTTGATACATCTACAAAATGGAGTACTACTCAGCAGTAAGAAAAAAATGATATCCTAAAATTTGCAGGCAAATGGATCGATTTGGAGAATATCCTCCTGGTCGAGGTATTACAAACCCAGAAAGATAAGCAGGGGATGCACTCATTCATTAGTGGACTCTAAACAAACAAACAAACAAACAAGAAAAACGCAAAGCATTCCCAAGCAGCAAACCACAACCGTTGAACAGCTTGGGATCAGAAACACCTTGGACTGACTCCTTGGATCTCACTCCCCCTAGAGGAACACCTGACTCAGTCTTGATGTTGGGGGGAGATTACTGGATTTGCCTGGAGTTGAGGCTGAACTAAGCAATATTGGGACATTGGGACTTTGGGACGGCCTGCCCATTGGGGGATGGGAAGATGTGGAGAAGACAGAATGACCTGATGTGGTGGGAGGTGGAAGGTACCTTGAATAAGGATATACAAGGATAGAAAATGTGACTTCTTTATTCATAATAATAAAGAAAAAAACCAGAAAAAATAAAATAAAATGAATTGAAAAAACAAAAAGACAAACAAAAAGAAAATATTTAAAATAAACTTCCATTGGATTGTTCATTCTAATGACATAGACGTTCAATGTACTGTGAAGTTTCCTCTGATCCTCGTAAAATGAAGCAAAACCTCTCTTACTTAGTATGCTATGTAAGTTCCTAACAAGTATTGTTTCTTTTGTTATGTGCATTATAATTTTTGATGTTGCCCACCTCTAGACATCTTCATGCATATTTTGATAGTTTTATATTTTGAGTGATACACATTCTGAAATATGAAATGAATGAGCAATCCAAAATACTATAAAGAAGAGTTTAATTTCATATGACACACTTCAACATTCTTCTTGAAACTTTATTATTTCATCACTATTATATTAAAATAAAATTACTACTTACAGGCTTTATAAATGCTATTATGATTAAACAATACATGTAGCAACATATCTCATAAATATCTACAGTTAAGTTTATTTTCAATAATGATGTACTAGTAAGAAAAAAATCTCTCCTATTAACATCACAGCAGTTATATTAATGTTAGTTACCATAAATATATTATATTAAATAAAACATGCATAGGGAAGAGACAGCTGCTCAAGGAGAAAAATGTAAACTAATAACAGAGGTTAAAGTTCATTTACAGCCCTAAGGACAAGAGAGTGAAGTAATTCGCTCATGGGCTTGGTCTAGGCCACAATTCAACTTATCATAGATCAGAATGTAGGCCTTTGCATAGGTTGAACTCGTGGGACATCTTCATCATTCTCTGATTACCTCATAATAATGGCATTTACCACATCTATTGAGTCTCTGCACTATATGTAAAAATTCTTACAAAGACTTTAAATTATTAGCCTTGTGTAAGTATGGAGGTTTGGGGCTGTGACTGTGCTGTTCCTTCCCTGGCGTAGAGTCATTGCTGTAAATATGGTATATGCTTTGTGCTTATTTTCTTCTCCACCTTTTACCTAGTGGACTTAACAATGTTGATAAGAAACCCAGAAGCTGAATATACTTCTTCACTTTGATGGTTTTGAAAACTCAGTATTTGTTATCATCTCTGAAATTCTTAAGCACTGAATAATCTTTACAGCTCTTAATTGCCATCAATTAAGTAGATAGTAGAAAGAAGCTAAAACTTACCAATGTGTAGTATCTAGTTCTAACCATTATAAGAAAATGAAGAGAGAAAACAATGAGATGGGGAAAGTATAGTAATAATAATAATAAATATAAATGCAAAATTCTCATAAGATTATCAATAATTTAACTAACAATAGACTTAAAATTTAAAATAAATAAGATTAAAATTAGAATACAAAATTATGTTTGTTTTAAAATTGTTTATACATTGCAAAGGGCCATTGAGCATATGTCTTCATTGATTATGATTATTATGGACACTATTAGTTCCTAGTTTATTTCTATAATTGTGAAATTTTTTGAATAATATTCAGTCAGTACAGCATTTGCACTAATAAGTGGCTCACTACAGAGAAGAGAAGACAGAGATGTGAAATCATACTGTTAAGACATGAAGACATGTTATGGCTATAGAAATAGACAAAATAATTATAAAGTGTAGAGAAATGTTTGCCACAGGATAAGATTGATACTTGTCTTTGGAACTGGGGTCAAAGAGTGAAGATTGAATACAGAGAAGCCAACAAGTAAGATAGTGAATCATATAAAAAAAAGACATAAGACAAGGCAAAATGGAGACATAATCAGTATAGATTATGGAGATTGTTTCTGCAAGATATGTAGGAGTTAAATGGAGAGAACTCATTGAATTATTGGTTTAGATGTATGAATAAGAAGGACAACAAGAGAAAAAGTCAAACCAGACTTTTTGTTAATTATTTTTAGTACATGAATGGAGAGCAATAAAACGATCTTGGGTGAAAGATAGCTTGAAATTATTTTGCTTGGTTATTCTAGGAGAAGAATAGTTTCATAAAGAAAACCATGGTTCTTTTGTGGACATGTTTAGTGTAATGTGCCAAGTTTCAAGTTGGTGACTGCATTTAAGAATGTGAAGCTTCTGTAATAAACTGTAATTAATGAGAATGAGTAGATTCACTGTGTATCATTGAGAAAACGTGGTCATGAAGGACAGTATGAGATTCAGAAAGAATGTTGAAATACATGGCTGATGCTAGGATTGTGGAAACAAACCACTTCAAAATGAGAGTAGGGCTTAAGACTTAGATAAAATTAAGAGTATGGTTCATAGAGTGAAAGGTCAATGTTAAAAGTTGCTGTTGATATTATAAAGTTTTTTGAAACCACAAGCATATGTTGGCTCATCTGGTTGACTGCCTTGAAATGGTAATATTCTGTGGGAGGTCAGTGCTTGCATCACAATCAAAACTGTTTCATAGATTTTAGAACTATTAATCAAATGCATGTGCACAAATGGCTGAATTACAACATTTTGGGTTGAAAATGGAGTCATGGTATGGGCACCAGATATACAAACACACATATGAACACTCATATCACATTCATGCACACACTTATATGCAAACACAGGCAAAGGAAAAACTACCAATAAACCAATGAAAAAGTTTGAGTAGTTCACTTTTGTGGTGATATAGTTTATATTTAATAAAATCAGCCTGAAATGTCAGAGAACAGAATTATCCACCATCAAACCATGAAGGTCAGAGAATGTTTTCCCATGTCTTTAATCTCATCACTCAGGAGACAGAGATCTTTCTGTATTTATGTGAGTTTAAGGTCTAATAGCCAAGCACTAGTAGCTCACACTTTTAATCCTAACCCTAGGATTATGATGCAGAGTTGAACTCGAAAGTAAAACAGCTAGGCAGGAAAGATATTTAAGGTGGAAGGAGGCAGACATTCATGCATTCTGCTGAAGCAAGAGGGTTCTTGTATATAGCATTTACACTGTTTGGCCTGAAAAGATGGCTGGGTGAGAATTGACTGTGGTGGTTTGTTTCTTCTCTCTGATATTTCAGCTTTCCCCCAATATCTGGCTCCAAGTCTTCAGTCTCATTATGTACTAACTAGAATTTGTGCCATACACTTCTGTAATTCTGTAAAACTGTGTCAGGAGCATCATGAATTAGAAGCCAGCCAGACAACTCCTACTCCTGAATAATAGACATTGAACAAAAGAGTTCCAGGATGAAAAGAAAGTGGATAAGTGAGAGGGTGGGGGAGAAACATGATCCAAATCCATTACATACATGAATGAAACTGTTAAGAAAAAAGAAAACATAATGTAGTGAAATCTTAAATAACAAAAAGTCTTCAAACAAGCAAACAAAAATATCTATACAGTTTGCAAACATATACACCCTCCTGTAACCTTATGTGAAAGCAATAAAAAGTAAATTCAAAACTATGAAATGAAAGAGTGGATGAATATGGAGAGGTGACAAGATTTGAAACTGGCACACAGCAGTAATGTAGACATCAAGTATTTCTGCCAGGTGTAACTTGGGAAATTTGAGTAAAGGGAAATCGTGTATGGAGTTGATATGCTGGACTTCACCACTACCCTCAAACAGTCTTCTCTTGGATCCTCCACACACTTTTCTGGCTCTTCTTTAATTTGAGAGCTGAGCTTAAGTTTTATTTCTTTTTATATTTTTATCTAGCCAAGTTTTAAATACAAAAACAGAACGCTACCATACACATACTTTTATTCTTTAGATAACTTTATTTTTTTTTATAAACTCCATTAAAGTTTCCAAAGGTTAATGTGTTTTTTCCCTGGAGGGTCAGATGAAAATATCAATAGTTTACTTGAAATCTCTCTTTGTTTACCTGTGTGGGACCAAACCCCCAGTTCAGTGGATTGGCACACAGAATTCTTGACCTCCTCTATAGACCAATTACTCTTTTATCCAATTCCAGTGAAAAGAAAAAAATATTCCAAAATATTTTCAATCCTAGTTTTCTTCTCTTCCATCATGCAGGTCATGAGCCACCTTTGCCAGATTAACATATCTAAGATATTATCTATCTTTATTTTTTTCCTCTACAACAATTTGGCATTGTGTTATTCAGCCACCTTAAAAATCTCCTAGAGCAAGTTGCTGTCTATTTTCCCCCTCACTTACTGTCTGTAGAATAAGGGATGTAAGATTGCATTTCCTGCCTTTTTAAAATGTCTGTTATTTTTTGCTGTATTTACAGTAATGTTGTTAAAACAGGAGGGTACAATGTTCTCTTTCTGTAATTTACTTCTCATTTCATTTGATGTGCTTACACCAGCTGTCCTACATTTCTCATGGCAAGACTATTCTATATATTTAAATTTTTTTCATGCTTGATTTATATTCAACTTTCATTTCTATTTTCTTAGTTTGAAATTATTTTTTAATTATGACATTTATTACTTTCCTCACTCTGAATCCTCCCATATACCTCTCGCTAATCTCACTCAAATTCACGTCCATCCTTTTTTGGAACTGTGTATACATATATATGCATTCACGTCAGCTGCACAGAGCCTTTCTCTGATTCTCTGTGTCATGGGCTTTGACAGTTCTACTCAATCACACAAATTTGATTTTATTTTCTTTGTAGCTCTCCCTGTCCTGTGAAAGAAGTGTTAACTTGACTCTCTAGTTCTCTGTTGTGTATTCATCTCTAAGTTTCACAGTCCAAACACTCAATATTTGTTGAATGAATAAAATCAAGATACTTGTAAAGTATATCATGAAAGAAGAAAGGGTAGAAGGATTTGGATCAACTGGCTCAAAGCCTGAAGAAAAACTTCCTTTGGTTCATAAATTGATTTTATTACCCTATTTTCATTTCTGCAGTCTCTGCTAGTCTCTGGATTCTCTTATATATATGTTTCTCCTCCCCTTCAACTGTCTATCAATTCATGACTAGTGTTTAATTAAAGCTCAGTTTTGGAAAATTGCTAGCCATCCTGACATAGAAATCTAACAAAAATTTCTGAGCAAAACAATTGTGGTCACAACTTTTCATGGATTGGTTAACAATTTAAATTCAAGTAATGAAACAATCTTCTTCACAACTGACAGTAACAAAATATATGTGTGTGTGAATAAATTTAATCAAGAAATCATTTTATTATTTTCATATGAATGATTTCACTAGTGGCTATGACAATGCTGTTCGTATATCTCCTGGTATGTGGAATGGAGCAGAGTTCATAATTCTAGGACTTTAAGCCCCTATATTTCCTGTAGCAATCTACTGCCCCTGGATTGCCCTAGTTATTTTTGTTCACTCTGCATTTACCTAGTTATACTTGTTAACCTTAAGAGTCTTGCTATATATCTCTAAAGTTTTTTTTTTTTTCAATTTTTTAGTCAACTGTAATGAGCCTTTTTCCTATCCCATCAGCCAACTCCCAAATAATGACATGGAAACTTACTAATTATGAAATCTAGGCCTATCATGTAGATAGACTTGTTCTAACTGAAACAAACACGTTTCTATTAATCTACATGTTGTCACATGGCTTGTGGCTGTTACCTCCTCCTACATGTCTTGTTTGTTGTCTCCTGATATCTCTTTCTCCTGTCTCAATTCTCCCTCTTACTTCCTCTCTTTTCCCAGAAGTCCTGTCTATACCTCTTGCCTAGCTAATGGCTATGACTATTGTTGCACCAACCACAGCAATACATTTTTCAGTGTACAAATATCCTATAACAATCAATCATGTGAATAAAACTAAATTCTTCTAAGATGCTAACAGAATATTTAAAAACTTTACAAATTCAGGCTATATCAATTCAGCAATCTTCTTCTTTATTCTGAGTTACTTTTTGATGTTCAAATGACAAGCTCTCCATGTTCCAATTTGATGATGTCTCAATCAGATGGTAGAAAAAGCATGCTGGGCCTAAATTCATTAATTTATGCCCTTAAGGTATTATCTTAGGATGTTAATATGTAAACGATATTTTTTTTTCCTAGATTCTAAGTGGTAAGTTTGTTATAGTGCAGAAAGTTACTGAGTTAATCATCATCAATGACAGGTTGGAATGAAAATTGTGCAAAAATATTTTACTTTGATTATACCACAATTATAGACTTTCACTCTCAGATGTCTTGTCAGAAAGTGCTCTGGACAGTGCGATGAGAGATTGGGAATGCAATCATGAGCCTGTACTTGAAACAGCCTTGCTTATGCATCCTTTCCAGTTTTATAACATCTCAGCTGGAAAACACATTTTTCTTCTAAATTAAACTAATCGAGAGCTCAGTAAAAATATACAGACTTGTTTGCACATTTCTTTCCAGAGTCAGGCTATCATAATGGAAACACATGGCTCATTTTGCTACTAAGGACTTTAAAGGAAAGAGCAGAAGGCTCTTTGCTGCACTCAGCACTCAGGAGGAGCAGCAAGATTCCATTTAGGGTAAAGATGACATCCTTGAAAGTAATTTGGAAGCTGCAAAGTTTATATTATTCTTTTATACTACTAATATGTAGTGATAAAGGAGCCAACAAGGAGGCCTTGGCAGGAAGAAATATGAGAAGAGATGATAGAAACAGTTTCTGATATGTGTCTAAATCAAGCCAGCTGTGCTTGTTCCAAGTCAGTTTCCTGTCACTGCTTGTACAAAGTGCCATATAAGACACTAAGGCACCAGTGATTTCCTGCTTGTCATTCAAGTCCTTAGACTGTGTTTTCACCTTCTAGTTATTTTTTAATGCAAGCTTTTAATTATCTATATTTTATGCTCAGTTCAGTCTTCACTCCTGGCAGATCCAGTTTCCTCCTCGCAACATCAAGACTGAGTCAGGTGTTCCTTGTCTTGAAATCTGAATATATTTCTAACTTGTAAATGATGGACACCAATGAAAACATATATCTACTTTATAGTAAACTAAGACCAAGTTTTATTTGTAGGCTGTATGATGGTAGAACTGAGTTTTCTGGCTCTACTATTCTTTTTATTTAGTTTGGATAATAAACTGTCAATTATAGTCATGAATGTTCAAAATTGTCATTTTAAATTGCTGCATTTATCATTATTTGAGTCTTCTGTTGTCATTCAAAATTACATACATATATAAGTACAGAACTCATGTTTTCCAGTCAGAAAAAGAAAAATCACTCCTGGATCATGAAATATTTTGAAGACAATTTGAAAGCATATCTAGATTGAACATTTTCTCCTTCAAAACTGAGTCTCAATGTTATAAAGTGTTTTTCTGATGGACTTTAGACCTGATAAGGAAAAGTAGAGATCCTCAGCATGAATAAAAAGAGAGTTAAAACATCTGCTCTAAGAAAAACAGCAACTGAACAGTTAAATTCTGCTTATTAATCAAAAGTTTTAAAAGTGTACAGTGTATTTTTTACAACTAAGTTAGATAGGACAGAGGGCATGGGAAACACTGTTTCCTTATATTGCATCTATTGTGTATACTGTTTTGTTTTCTACTATAGCTTAAATTACATTTTATAAAATTGTTTTGATTATAAAATTGTAATAATCAAATGTTTAGGTAGAAGTTTATATATGTTACATTTTTTTTTCTTCTACTGACTGACAGATGAGTTCCCTCCTGTTTCTAATTCCCTTACTAATGAAAACACATATAGGCTGTTGTTGACTACATTGAAACCTTAGGCAGAATTTTGGTTTTATAACTTGGCTTTTGATTTTTTGCTAATATCACAGATATCATGAAGTTTTAGCATTTTATCTTAAAAATAATTATTTTGAATAATGTTCTGTGTTTGATATAGCTTAATGTTAATGCACCAAACACAAATTTACATAATATATTTCATATATTTTGGCATGGTGAAAAAATAAAAACAAGTAAAATATACTCTGTAAATCTGAGAACATGTAAAATGAAGACTATGTTTAGTAATGACTATTTCTTATGGCAGTAATAATTATTCATTCAACAAAATCCATCATCACTTATGAGTTAGCTATTGCAATAGGCACTGGCAGGCACATCAGTTAAGGAACTGGAATTGTGGAATGTGGTCACCATGCTTACACTAAACAAGCATTGTAAGTGAAATTAATATTGATAAAATGGATAGTGTACAATACCTGCAAATGTAATTCCATCTATCTGTCTATCATCTATCTATCTATTTAATCTGTCTGTCATCTATCTATCTATGTACCAATCATCGTTAAATTGTGTGTGTGTGAGAGAGAGATATGTAAGTTTACATGCAAAGGACAAAGAAGGAATTTTGTGTCCTTTATTGCTCTCTGCCTTATTTCCTGAATATTATTCTCTCATAGAACCAGAGGTAACCTTTTCTTTGGCTAGACTAGTAGCCAGAGAGTATCAGTTATATCCTGTTTCTACTGTCTTGCCATTAAATGAGTGCTGGGTAACAGGCAAGCTGGAAATTTCCAGCTTTTTAAATGGGTGCTTAGGATTCTAAACACAGGTCCTTGTGTTTCCAAAGCAAGTGCTTTAATACTTTAAGCTCTTTATCTAAGTTTTAACAAAGAATCTAATGGACACTAGATCAGAAAAAAAGTGCCTTTTATAGTTAACAAATGAAATTTGTGGAGATCTATAAAAAAAATGCCTAATAGTTTTGTAGTATGCCTGCCAGAGAAAGAAGGTAAATGGTGATAAAACTGTAGAGAGAACAAATCCAACCAAGCTTAGGAAAAAGTTTTAAGAAACCATGAATGTCTGGAACATCATCATAAACACAAAGAGAGGACATTTTCTCCTATTATGATTCTGAAGAGTGATTTTGTGTGAGTTTTTTGTTTTTGTTTTGGTGTTTTTGTTTGTTTTGTTTTGTTTTTGGAATGACAGTTGGTACATAGGAAGTTGAGTCAGGATCTTAGTAGATCTCAGGGCATTTTGAAGTACTGCACTAATTCTAAACTTGTGGATAGTTTATAACTCAAGAGGTCCAATGATGAGATGAACACAGAGACTCAATGAATTCTGTTAAAGTAGAAACATTTAAAATTTAATAGGACATAGGATTTGGACAAAATTTTGCCTAGTCTTGATCTACAGCAACTGCTGAATATTAGTGTATTTGAAGCTCACTAAAATGGCATAATCTGTAGGAGATTTGTGGAGACTAATTTTGAGAGATGATTTGAGATCTTATAAGGAAATTCAAGGACAGGCATGTGATGATTAGTTCAAATTTTCAATTTCACAAGATTTGGAATTACTTGGAGAGTCACACATACAAATAAATGGTGATTCATAGATATACAGATAACAGACAGATGTAGAATGGGGAAGAGGAGAGCTTTTAGAGCTAAGGCTGGGCTGTGCACATATTTATAAGGGAATTTCATTGCTGTCAGCTGATGTGGGAAGATTCAGCCCCCTTTGGGTTGTACAATTCCCTACCTTTGCAACTTTGGACTGTAAAAATGTAGAGGGAAGATTACTGAGTATTAAGTATACACACATCCTTTTTTCTCTGCTCTTGGTTGTGAATGTGTTGTGACAGGCTGCTTCATGTCTACACCTTTGATCCCTCTGCAATAATGACTTTAAGCTGGAATTGTGAGCTAAAAAACCTCTTTTAATCCACTGAGTTACTTTTTCTCAAGGTGGTTATCACAGAAATATAAAAGATAATAGGACAAGAAAATAAAGTGTGTGCACTGATCTGAAGCTGGATATAAAGATTTTGGATATATATATATCTTCACTCAGTTTGTGGGAACAAAAATAAGCATCAAGAACAAATATATAGAGTACAGAAAGGTAACCTCATAAGAAAACCAGTGTCTAGCACAGTGTGACAACATGGAATTCAAATTGAAATATATATACATATACATATATAAGTGTGTGTGCAAATCATATTTAATGTCTTGTTTTAAGCAATAGTTTTACGAGGCCATATAATTCTTTAATTTTGGCCACTTTGTAATAGTGAAGTAGAAATTTATGCTTGTAAGCACAGGTTGTATCTGAACAAAGGTGATTGGTTGGTAAAAGCACTCATTTTACTCCTAGACATTGACTGAGGCACAGGACAGAGACTAATATAAAACATGAGATGAAATTTGGGGTTTAAGCATGAGATGCACATTTTAGACATCTAAGCACATAAAAAGAGGCAATAGATAAAAGCACTGGTGAGTTAAGACTGTAGTCGGTACTGCATGGTGTCTAAAGTTCTCATCTGTTCCAAGAAAGAAAATTAAACACCTTATATATTCTGAAACTGTTGCTGAAATTATTAAAGTCATAACCCTGGTCAAGTAAACAAATAATAGTGAAAAGCTGAAAATTACCTGTTTATTATGAATGCATTGGGGATAAAAGCAAAAACAAAAAAACACTATTAACCATTTCAAGGCCATCTTGGTGGCATTACCACAAAACTTTGCACAGTATTTATGTATATCTAAGCATCCCCAATAAAGGTGTGGTCCTACCCATCACCACTGAACTTTTCTGTCTCTGCAAGCTTATTGGACTGGTTGTTCAACTACCTTGAGAAATAGTTCTGTGCTCCTGTTGACTCCAGTGCTTCAGCCTTTCCCTCCCATGCATTAGATTCCAGAAGAAAAGTTCATTTTTTTAAGACACTATCTCCTTAACACATTTTCTCTCCTTCAGAACAGTTATAATCTTGTATCGTATTGTTTCTCAAGCCTCAGATGCATCTAAGCTGCAGGTTGATGTGCTAGCTACCAATTTCATTCCATTCAACTGCAAATCTATTTGTGTTTTAGATCCTGGGGCAGACTAGTAAGAATATTTTTCTTTGTCAGCTGTCTAATGTTAGGCCTCACAAATAGAATGCAATGAAGTGACCTTATGAAACAACATAAGAGGTCTTTTTTTCAGTTTTAAATTATGAAAAAATTCTCAGTTTTTTTTCATCCATGTATCCCCTTGTTCAAACTCCCTTCCTCTTCCCTGCCCCTGCCAGTCACTCTAGCTTCTATCCATCTCCTTATCTCCTCCCCAGCAAGGGCAGGAGGTCCCAAGGTAGCTTAGTTCAGCATTCACTCCAGGTAAGTTCAAATTCCTCATCCCAATATCAAGACTTGGTCAGATGTTCCTTTGGAGGGAATGGGCTCCAAGGTTCCGAGAGAGGTCTTATGGGTAATGTTTAATTCTCATAGGACTGTGACCAAATTAGCTTTAGAAAAAAGCTATAAAGGGGGCTTATATATTTATTAGTTCATTGGTTCAGAGGATTCAGTCTGACTAGTATGGAATGTAACAAGTTTACATCATGGTGAAACACAATGCATGGAAATGGGAAACTTCCATACTCAAAACAGCTTTCTACTTTTTCCCTTTTTATTCAGTCTGTGTCCCCTAAAGATGGTGCTACTCAAATTCAAGATGTCTTCCCTTTCCCTCCAATTAGCCTCTCTGGAAACTGTCACATACTTCCATAAGTGTATCTCACTAATACCCTAGCGTTTTATTGGTTCAAACAATGTAATAACAAAACTGGTTTTATTTTAATTTTCTATTCAGGAATCTACTTTACACAGACAAATTTTAGCATTACCTAAGACCAGTATTCCTACTAATTGAAATTTTCATGTTTCTTTATCCTATATCATTCCAGGGACATAAGCACTGCATACCTCACATTTCCAATTATTCTGCTGACTTGCTTCTTGCACTTAACTCGGAACACTTTCCACTTCTAAAGATCCATGTGACCTCTTATAAACCTTCAGAAAGCTTTATTTACCTGTTATAGGCTGCAACTTTCCATACTTTTCTCAAAGAAATTCAAATTTCAACCATATGGAATCTTCCTCCATAGAGATAGGTCTCTGGCCTGTCCAGTTTGGCCTAGCCCTACTGTCTGGACCTGCTGTTAACTGCTTAGCTCCAAATAATCAATGCAAGTCTTATATTAACTACAGACTATTTGGCTTATGACTTAGGCTCATTATCAGCTATCCCTTACAAGTTAACCCATTTCAATTAATCTATCTTGCTATGTGGCTCATGGCTTAACTGTACTCCATTACATCTTCTTTCTTGGGCAACTGGATCTCCCATGACTCCACCCTCCTCCTTTATTTATGTTTAGATGTCCTGCCTGACTATAAGCTGCATTCTATAGGCCAAATCAGTTCCATTATTATTCAATGATAATTCACAGTGTACAGAAAGATATCCCATATCATTCCATCTATCCTTTAATTTCATTGTTTTGGCTTTGTCAGCTTACAGATGGCAACTGAGCTTTTGCACTGGCTAACAGTGAATGTCACAATGTCCTCAGGTTTAGTATATAAAATGCTTCTACTTGTTTTTGAATTCTCTATTAATTTCTCTTCTACAAATAGTGCAACACATTATCAGAAGCCAAACAGCATAAATCAAGATGTGGACTCTCTCACTGGAAGGAGGTTTTAATCATTACAGGCAAGTAGGTGCAGACATTACAGGCATACTCTACAAAAGAGTATAAGTTGTTTACTATTCTTTCATGTGTAAAAGAATCTTAACCTTGACAGGCTGAGAAAGGAAGATTATCACATATTTAATACCAGAATAATCAGGAGTATGGTACGAGACAATGTGAAAATAAACCAAACAAACCCAAAAACCCCAATGTAACACAAATAACCCAATCAATCAACCACACAAAGAGAAAGAAATAATTTTTAGGATAAAATAGTAAAGGCTACCTTCTAACCATTTTTATAGGTACTACTACTTTTAGTAGAATACTACAAATTAATCCTTATATAAATCATATAAAGTTTAATTACCCCCACTTAAAAAGTAAAGAAAGAAAAGCCCAAAGGGCCTAAACCTGCTCCATACCCTCACAACTAAATACAGACCCTGAGTTTTTATCTCATATGTAGTTACACATAAGGCCAACTTTATTACCTGAAGTAGAACTTTGAGATCTAACATAAATTTTATGTTATTAATGGGTACTATTGGATTAATAAGGGAACTGGAAGAGAAGTGTGTTGTTTACAATGAACACTCATGTTGAGTTGAGTTTCAATGGAGGTTCAGGTACCAATTATGTATTTCCCTGGGAAACCTATTTTCTTATTGTTTATAATTTTACATAAAAGAGACAAATTGGAAAGCCTAAAATAACTACTAAATTTTTGTTGTCCTACAAATGCAGCAGGCCAGGGAGGAGGAGAGTCTGGGCTTAGGTGAAAAGTAATTTCTGTGAAAGTTAAGGGAAACATACTGGTGAAGAAGCAATAATTTGTATTCTTCCTCATGTTCTATAGGTTTCTAACTAAAACACTGACAGTGTACTTCTACAATTCTTTGGAACATTATCTTATTAATGCACAATGACTGCTAGCTAATCACTCTCCTTTTACTAGAAGTGTTTGTTTTGTTTTTAATGGATAAAATGTAAAATTTACGGTTTTATTTTAAAAGTTTAATGACCCAACACAGTCAGTCCTTTAAAGATATGGGTTCTAATGGCAGCTTGCAACCTCAAAATGCTCAATTTCTCAATGATTTTAGAAAGAGATATATTTTAAACCATTTAGGAAGCCCATTATGCTAAGCTACATTTTAAAAATTGCATAATTTGATTAAATTGACATTTAAATGTCAAGTACTTTTCCAGCACTTCCTCTGTCATGATTGCTCACTGCTGAGACTCTATGCAATTATGAAGGTTTTTTTCCTCTCTTCTTTTATAAATGGTTCTCTTAAAGCTCCTTGCATTGAGAACTTCCAAAGCTAGGCTGCCTCTTCAATAGAGTTTATTGCGGGAAAACTATGGCTGACTGGTTACATTACTAAAAATGTTAATATTTAATTATATAATCCAGCTCTATGTAAACTACTTCTGAGAAGGAAGATTCATTTAAGCAGCTGATTTATAGAACTGACAGATTCTAAGTGTGTGAAATGCTACTGAAATATAAATTTTTAGAAATGCTGTGATTGCACAACCACTGAACAGCTTGGAATCAGAAACACCCTGAACTGACTCCTTGAATCCCACTTCCCCTAGAGGAACACCTGACTCAGTCTTGATGTTGGGGGGAAAAAACTGGATCTGCCAGGAGTGGAGACTGAACTAAGCAATATTGGGACAATGGGACCATGGGACTGCCTGCCGACTACCCAAGGAGGGGATGGGGAGTTGTGGAGAAGAGAGAATGAACTGATGTGTTGGGAGGGGGAAGGGACCTTGAATAAGGATATACAAGGATAGAAAGTGTGACTTCTTTGTTAATAATAATAATAATAACAACAGCAACAATAAAAAGAAATGCTGTGCTTGTGGAAACTTGAATTTATATTTCAAGTGTGTATCTGATTTTAAATTCATTTTATCTAATGTATTGTAAAGATATCTTATGTATACATATGAGTGCACCATGTGCTTGTGCACATGCACACACACATACCTCCATACATGTAGATGACCTGAAATAAGTGCACATTAAATGTGCATTTAATTTTTGACATTTAGAATTAGATGAGATAACAATGATTTGATAAGTCAGCATTGGAAATAGTTATTATAGGGAATTTTGCTAACCACTGATAGAAATATGAATTGACAGCAATCAGTTTCTGGAAGCATACCCCTTGGTGTGTCTGTGAGGATATTTTCAGGGATGAATACATTGGAATAAAAGCTTAGCCTGAATATGAGTGCACCATGCTGTGGGTAGGGTCTGGGACTCCTTTAAAAAATACAAGAAGAAAAAGCATGAACATAAGCACTTATCTCTCTTTGCTTCTTTCATGAAATCTCAGTGTGATTAGATGCTTCACAGTTCTATCACAGCAAGAGCTGCTTCTGTTACTTTGTGTCCTTGATGGGCTGAACCCTTAAAATATAATCCAAACAAAAAAAAATTCTTGTCCTTTATTTAGTCATACATAATATCCTCAGCTTACGGGTTGACAACCTATAAGAAATATAATTTATGCCTACTGATGATGAATACTATGAAAGGTTCTATAAGATACTCTCATCTTACTTTACCAGTCACCAGAAATTATAAACAATCTACTTTTTCAAACCAAAATGCTATACAGTAATTTGTTAGTTATACTTAAAGTATGAATTTAAATTAGAAAAGAGTAGAGAAAATAAGATAATTTCAGGGAATACTGAGGGATCAATATATGTGATTTTTATATATTCTTTTACAATTTTTACCTTTTAGCAAATTTTCTATAAGAGGCACTAATTATAATGAGTGTGAAATGTAAACTTCTAGAAATGATAAACAGTCTTTGAGCTGAAGACCAGAGCTTCCCTAACATTCCTGCTTCAGTGAATCATGGACTACAAAAGTGTTTCATGCCCAGAATTGATGAATGAAAGGTAATATTTATTCTTCCCTAGGAACAGTCAAGGGAAGATTGTACCAGAAAGAAAATAGAGTTATAAAGGTCAGGGCTAACAATTACTTTGTGAAGTTTTTGGTTTAATTAAAATTTTCTCTATTTTTTGGTTGTAAGCCTACTAGGGCAGGGACTTTTACATAAATCTGTCTTCAGTATCTTGTACATGTTGATATTATTTATTATTCATAGAATTAGTAAGACAGATAAGATTATAGGATACTCCTTAAAGTATATTTTGGAGTGTAGGTTCACAGATTATTTTTATAAATAATAAAAAATATACTTGCAGATGTTGTAACCTGAATTTAAATTAAGGTAGAGTCTGTGAATCTGGTTAATTATCTAGTTAGAGAGTGAGAAAAAACAAAACAAAATATCAAGGCAAAATGAAACCTCACTCAGGAGAATATAGGTAGAGAAGAAGAAATTTTGGTTTTTATCAACTTCTTATAAATTAATTTAAGGCTAAAATATTTACTTTTTCTGTTGCTATAAGAATAAAACATTTGACAAAAGTAACTTAAAGAAAGAAGGAAGGGGTCATTTAGGCTCACAGTCTAATGGAACTGTCCATCATATTGCGTAGTGCTAACGAAGGAACAGTGGCAGGTCTTAGGGAGCTGGTTACATTACTTCAGTATCAGAAAAATAGAGAAATATGAATTTTGGTGCTCATGTCCCTTTTTTAAAATTTCATTTCAGCCTAGAAACAAGTTCATGTAAGAGTCTGTGTCATAATTAGTACAGTTCTCATCTCGATGAACATGGTCTAGAAATTCTATTGATATGGCCAAAGATTTCTCACCTAGGTAATACTACATCTTATTCATTTGACTTACAGTAAGTCATAATAAGATGTAGTATCCATCCATCACAGTCAAAAATATAAAAAAATGTATTTTTTCTTCTTCTTTAAAACAATCCCAATTTTAGTAGGTGAAGTAAATGACATGAGGCTTAATGGTCCTATTACTATCAAAAGAGACTGTCAAAATGTAAAAAAAAAATTCTAAACATAAAATCTATGGTCATAGTGTGATCAGCTGTATAAAAATTAGGGAAAAAGTCTCTGTGTCAGGAATAGCATTCTTGTCCATATAAGATTTCTTCAAAATGTATTCTTTGAGATAAGCTGCCCCAATCCCAGCCTTGACCCTGCAAGTCAACATCTACTTCTGTTAAAAAATGCTTGATAAAACCTGGAGCTACACAGAATAAAACAGATTAAATCTGGGTGATGCTTCAATGTACCTTATCCCAGATATTCCAGGTGATTTGGAGACTTTTTTGGAAAAGTGTATTGCTCCACCACATCTGTTATTAATGCCTACTCCTTTAGTTCCTCTGTCATATGACAG
The DNA here is from genome assembly GCA_004025045.1 of Sigmodon hispidus. Taxonomy (NCBI): domain Eukaryota; kingdom Metazoa; phylum Chordata; class Mammalia; order Rodentia; family Cricetidae; genus Sigmodon; species Sigmodon hispidus. Next base: position 61,790 of record PVIH01010938.1, read on the forward strand.
ACTGATGAAGAGACCCACCCAACTCTTCACATACTTCTTGTAAATGTGAAAGGAATTGGACAATGAGCCAACTAATTCATCAATATTAGAAACAAGTGTCCAAGGAAAGAAGCATATAAAATGATTGAGTAGGTGAATAACTTGATTGCATACCAAAAATTAGCTCACTTCATAATTTACTTAATGGTACAAAAAAAGTTTGATCTTGCAATGAAAGGAGAAACCTAGGAAGTGCTTGTCTGTATTTATATATTTCTATATTCATAAGTGTATATGTAACAATAATAAACAAATAAAAAGAAGTCATTAATTTGAGAAGTAACAAAGATGGGATGGGAGTGGTTGAAAGGAAAAAAACCAAAGGTTAGGAGGGCTATCATATGTATATTTTAATTGAAAATATATCTTAAAGAGAAAAAATATAGGCAGTAAAAATTAAAAGTGTTGCTTAAGGTGATGAAGAACTTGAGAGAGTGGCCAACCAATGACTGGTCCAACTTGGGACCCATGCTCTGAGAGTGAGTCCTTTCCTGACACTTCCTGAAGGGCCAGGAACCAGATTCTGGATTGTCTAGAGACCAAGAATAGAACCAAACATGACTGGTAGGGGAAAAACATCAAAAATGTTAATGAAATGATTCCTCATGATACTCTGCTACACTTATAGACCAGACTTTAGAATAATCTTCATCAGTTGCTAGGCTTCATCTAGTAACTGATGGAAGCATATGCAGAGTCCCACATGAAACACTGGATGGAACTCAGGAAATCTTGTAGAACAGTGAGAGGAAAGATTGTAGGAGCCAGACCAGTCACACAAAAATGGCCCCCAGAATCAAGTAACCTGTACTCATAGGGGCTTGCAGAGACTGAACTAACAATTCAGCAAGACTGTATGGATCTTACCTAGGTTATCTGCATATATGTTTTGATTGTGTAACTTATAGGACTCCTTACAGTGGGGGCAGTGGCAGTCTCTGACTATTTTGACACCTTTTCTCTTACTGGATTGCCTCATCCATCTAAAATAAAAAGTGATGTGTCTAATAACTTGATACGCCATGTTTACTTGATATCCCTGAGAGGCCTGACCTTTCCTGAAGGGAAAGGAAGAGAATTACATCTGTGGGAGAGAGGAGTGTGTGATATATGAGAGAAGAATAAGTAAAAATGAAAAAAAAAATTAGTGTTTTTCTATCCAAATCCATGTGTCACGAAGCTCCAGTTATCAATGGGTATACTGTTGGCTATAAAATATAATCAGCTGAAGGTTAGTTTTCACATAGTTTTGCAGTTTAGTGCTCAGACTTACAAGATTCTTTCTGCGGTGTCAGGTAAAAGCACCTTTCAATACACTTAAATTTAAATATTTTGTACTACCTCTAAAGAATTCCAGGATAAAAGGACTTCACTGAAAGACTAATTGGCAGATTTTCGTACCAATGTGAGCAAAAGTAATTTTGAAGGATGTTGAGAAAAGGAAAGTATAAAAGATGAAACTATCCACATCACAATTTCAGGAGTGATTGCTTGGGAAATTATCCAGGCAAATAGAACTCTAGCTAAGTGGCCTTAGCTTGTCACAAAATCCAAAGTCCATCTTATTCCCTTGTAAAGTGCAAGCTCAAGGTCAATCTGTGTATCTTAAAACTGTGTCTTTTTACTCAGAAACTTAAAGAAGAAAAGGTTCATGGGTGTAGAAAATATTCATAGTGAGCAAATCATCCAAATTATGCATCATTATGCAAATATAAACTATTATGATTACTACCCTCCTGTGACCATTTGATGAAGAGTACTGCTCTGAAGTGATCCATGACAATAAAGACATTTAATCACTTTCCTTGTTCCTGGTGATCTCTTTCCGATATTCACCACATTTAAAAGCTGTGAAAGACTACTGGAAATGGGGCAATGTCTGAGTGCTTAAAAGTATGTGGTGGTTTTTAAGAGCAAAGGACTTTGCTTCCCAAAAGTTATGTCAAGTGTGTCACAATAGTCTGTAACTCCAATTCTAGGAGAACCAATGTTTTCTTTTATCCTTTGTGGCACATCATACACATGTAAATATAGACCTCCTTAATATACATAATTAAAAATAAAATAAATAAGTTTTAAAGGATTGCTGGTTTGAAAGGTATGTCTACCAATGTTGAGGCATCTTAATGCCAAAGCATAGTGGCATGTGAAAAATATTTTGTAGCTACAGAAATTCTCCAGGATTGTCTCATTTCAGTCAGGGTCCTTTCTAACAGCCACAGTCAGTGGGTAGGGGAAATGGAGGAACATCTTTAGTCACATTTGCATAATTGTGTTGGAGCCAGAACTTTGTGAGATTATTGACTATACTTTACACAGTAAGTATAAGAACTCTATTAACAACTGAAGAAATTTATTGTGTCAAATCTAGAAATAAACATCATGCAGTTAAGCTGTAGCTACTCAGCTTTCTCTCCTATTTAGTAAAGAAGTCAATGTTTTTAATACAAAAGATCTGTGAGTGTTAAAATGCCTTTCTTCTGGATTGCCTTGAATTGATGCTGAAAGCTCATATGTGTCCTCAAGCATGTTCTAAACTCCTGAGTAGCAGCCTGACTGAAATCAACAAGAATTATACTCAAGGCACTTTAGCAAGCATGCTTCCTTTACATTTTAGTAGCTCAAACCAAGATGCCAAATGAGTGACTGAATGAAAATGTAGGTGTGATTGTCCTTCCATCTGCACAGTAGTTACATTCAGCCCAGGACACTGGGTAGATTCTTCTAATAGCATTAATTAAATAGGTCAAAATAAAATTTATCACCTCAACATGCAAACCCAGGAGTACATGCACATTAATTGTTTTACCTACACATACAGTATAGAGTTTCTACATTCTATTCTGTAATGTTGTCATGGACAGAAATGTTTTTGTTATTGTTTAAAACTTTTGAAATCAGCCTTATCTCTCTCAAACACCTATGTAACACCTCTCCACTTAGTCCTATCACATGAGGTTGACATGTGCTTTATGAAAACATCACAACTGACATGGGACAGATACCTTATTGTGGTGTTGTTTGCACACATGAATCAGGTATCAATCATCTGTCATATGTACCACACATATTATAATTTTATTTTAAAGGAGATACACTTGTAAACAGTTAACAATGTTCACCTGTATGCTCTTCAGTTAGTGTGACTCATTTTATACACTTTTTCTGTAATACAGAACATTGCATATTTTTCTCAAGTTATTTGTGATGTTATTTATTGTTAGACAAACATTTATTTATTGTATCTGTATAACTAACTTATGTTTAGTGCATGAGTTGGTTTAACCCCAGGAGAAAAAAAACATGTTATTAAAAATCTTAGCTGGTTTGACTCTTTTTTCTATTCCCTTTAATTGTACAACTTTGCAAGATAGATTGCAAGTACAGAAAATATATTAAAATTGAGGTTTTTAATTTCTCTTTCCCAGGGTTATTATTCTCTTCCAACAATAAATAATTAACTTGTAGTGATGTCTTCTCAAGAATTAATATATATTATCACTGAGTTAATTAACAAATGTCTCAGAAAAAAATCTTATTTTAGGAGTGTAAAGAAGCTACAGGCCAAGCTGCATCATTATAGACAGACAGATGCCTTTGAACTATAGACTCCTGTCTAGAGCAGACTCAATGGTGAGCAGATTCAAGCTCCTGGGACCATCCTGAGAATTATTCTCTGCAGCCAAGAACACACCAAACACTAAAACTGGGAGGATCCTTCCACAGCAATCCCTACAGACACAGCAAGAGTGAGTTGTCTCAAGGGTGAGCTGCTTCATCATTAAAAAAAAAAAAAAAAAACTGTCAATTTTGAACTGTGGACCCAAGTCCAGGGCAGAGTCAGAGATCTTGCAGAACCCATGTTCAGAGCAGACAGGGGACACACAATACATCTACCCACAACTGACTAGGATCTGAGTAAGAGTGAACCATTGAAGCGATAGGCAGACACCAGTTCAAGAATACATATAACAATATAAAAAACAACAAGGAAATACCAGAAGAAACTGGTGGTTCTATAACACCAAGACCTGAGCAGAGCAATAAAGAAGAAACAGGAAGAAATAACCTCAAAAATACCTTTAGAAGATTATAGAAGCCTTAAAAGAGGAATGAAATATTTTCTTAAATAGAAGAAAATATAAATAAAAATGGGAGAGATGAACAAATCCTTGAAAGAAAACTAAATAAAGAAAAACAAATGACAGAAACACTACAGGAACTGAAAATTGAAAGAAAAGCGATAAAGAAGACACAAAATGAGGCAAAGGTGAAAAGAGAAAATCTGAAGAAAAGAGCTAGAACTACCGATACAAGCATAACTAACAAAATCCAAGAGATGAAAGAGAGAATCTCTGGAGTGGAAGACTCAATAGCAGAAATAGATATATCAGTCAAAGAAAACACTAAAACCAAAAAAGTCATATCACAAAACATTCAGGAAATTTGGGACACCATGAAAAGACCTAACCTGAGAATAATAGAAATAGAAGAAGATGATGAAGAAGAAGGAGGAGGAGGAGAAGGAGGAGAAGAAGGAGAAGGAGGAGGAAGAGGTCATCTCAAAGGCATTGATAATATATTCAATAAAATCATAGAAGAAAATTTTCCCAACCTAAAGAAGGAAATTCCTATAAAGATATTAGAAGCTTACAGAACACAATAGATTAGACCTCAAAAAACATTCTGCTTGTCACAAAGTAATCAAGCCACAAAACACACATAAAAAGAAAAATTATTAAGAGCTGAAAAAGAAAAGGACCAAAAGGGGATTATCATTTTTATATAACACACATTCATCAGAATAACACTAGACTGCACAATGGAAACAATAAAAGCAAGAAGGTCCTGGTCAGAAGTTATACAGACACTAAAGATCATGGCTGCCAACTCAGACTACTATACCCAGCAAAATTATCAATCACCATAAATGGAGCAAGCAATAATAAACTTTATTATTGAAGCTTTACTGGACAGAGGGGTGGATATATCAATACTTTCACCAGAGTCATGGCATTCAAGTTGGTCCCTTCAGGAGGTAAATGTTCAATTTATGGGGATTGGGTTTTTATCCCAAGTAAAACAAAGTACAAAAATGGCTAGAGTGTACAGGGCCAGAAAGACAGAGATGAATATTAAAGCCATATGTGGCTAACATTGTCATAAATTTATGGGGATGAGATTTATTACAACAATGGAACACACAGATTAACATTCCTCCAAACACAGAAATAAATCATAAGCTAACACATATTTCTGGAAGAAATATTAGAAAGTATTATGAGAAACAGTCACAAACTATCTAAGCTGTACAGAAACAAGGCACAACAGCTGTTGATCTCAGAGCACTACTGTCAAAATGGCTAACAGATAAGCCAATATGGATTAATCAATGGCCATTAACAAAAGAAAAATTGCAGGTGCAGGAGCAGTTATATGTGCAGCATATAGAAGAATCAACAAGTCCTTGGAACTCTCCAGTATTTATCATTAAAAAGAAATCTGGAAAGTGGAAGATGGTGATAGATTTAAGGACAATAAACAAGGTGATCCAGCCAATGAGTTCTCTATAGTCTGAAATTCCTTTGCCTTCTCTTTTACCAAAAGAATGATCCATTATAGTTATTGATTTAAAAGACTTTTTTTTTTTACAATACACTTAAAAAGAACAAGATAAAGAAAAATTCACCTTCACAATGCTCACTTATAATAATTCTCAGCCTGTAAAGAGGTATCAGCTGAGGCTCCTCCCTCAAGGAATGCTGAACAGCCCTACACTATGTCAACATTTTGCACAAAAGCCAATAAAAAAATTCACAACAATTACCCCAAATCTAAAATATACCATTATAAGGATGTCATTGTATTGACAGATTCAAAGACTGATACTCTAGAAAAAAATATTTGAGGAAGTGAAAAAAATTTTACCTGCTTAGGGATTATAAAAAGCCTCTGAAAAAATACAAAGGTGAGATTCCATTAATTATTTAGGCTATAAAATAGACCTTCAAAAATTTAGACCCCAAAATGTACAAATCAGGAGAGATAGATTAGACTTTAAATGATTTTCAGAGAACACTAGGAGATTTGTCAATTTAAGACCCACTATTGGAATAAAAAATGATGAACTGGATAATTTGTTTAAAACCTTAATTGGTGATAAGAACTTAAATAATCAAAGAGAATTGTCACCTGAAGCTGAGAAAGAATTGTCTTTGGCAGAAAGGAAATGACATGATGCACATATGGATTGTGTGGATCCAGACCTTAATTGCATCCTAGTTATCTTACCCTCTAAGCATTTCCCTACATGAGTTTTAATGCAAAGGAAAAATGTTATATTGAAATGGGTATTTCTACCACATAAACTTTGTAAAAGATTAAAGGCATATGTGGAAAGGATTTTGGAATTGATCTTTAAAGCGAAATTAAGACTTTGTCAATTAACAGGAATGGACTCAGCAGAAATTGTTGTATCTTTAACTAATGAAGAAATTGACCAATTATGGGTAGAAAATGAACCTTGGCAAAGAGCCTACAGTAATTTTTTTTGGGAGATAGTAACAAAAAAATGCCCTCAAAGCAAAAGAATTAAATTTTTAAAGAAAACTAACTGGATTCTTCTTTGTGTTGTATAAAATAAACCAATTACTGGAGCCCCCACATTTTATACTGATGCAAATAGGTCAGGAAAAGCAGGTTGCGAATCAGAATATATAAGTTAAGTGGCTCAAAGCCTTTATAATTCTATCCAAAAGCCAAAATTATATGGTATTGTGATGGTATTAATGGATTTTACCCAAGCTTTCAACATAGTCACTGACTCTCAGTATGTAGACAGAGTTGTTTTACACATTGAAACTTCTGATTTTATTAATGATGAATTAGAATTAACTTCATTACTTCCGGAATGGGGATTATCCTTTCTATATAACACACATTCGATCCTATACAGATCTGTCAAGTCCTTTAACACAAGGTAATGATGAAATTGATAAATTATTAATAGGAAATGTGGTAGAGGCCTCAGAGTTTCATAAAAAATTCATGTCAATAGTAAGGGATTACAAAAATATTTCTCCATCACTTGGCAGCAAGTGAAAGAAATTGTAAAAAGATGTCCCACTTATTCTTTCTATAACTAAACTCAATTACCAGCAGTGAGTAACCCTAAAGGTATACATAGAAATGAAATCTGGCAGATGAATATATTTCATTTTACAGAATTTGGAAAATTAAGCTATGTACATCATGCAATAGATAGGTTTTCAGGATTTCATTGGACAACTGCTTTGAGTTCAGAAAAGGCTGATTCTGTAACCACACATTTGCTGGAAGTTATGGCCATCGTGGGAATACCTGTAGAGATAAAGACAGACAATGCTTCAACATCTGTCTCTAGTAAAATGAAACAATTTTTGTTTATTATAATATAAAGCATATTATAGCAGTGTCACATTGGGTATGACTACAGGGCAAGCAGTCATAGAGAGATCAAATCAAACTAGGAGATGCTAAAAAAACAGAAAGCAGTAAAAAAGACCCCTAGAAATACAGCACATAGTGCTTTATTAGCTTTGAATTTTCTCAGTGCTAATGAGGAAGGAACAACAGCTGCTGAAAGGCATTGGACTATAGAAAAAAACAGATGAGCTAAATCAGCCCGTCTATTTCAAAGATGTACTGACCTCAGAATGGAAGTTAGGCAATGTGCTATGTAGGGGAAGAGGTTTCGCTTTTGTTTCCAGAGGTGAAGAAAGGCTATGGGTACCATCTAAATTAATAAAGACCCGATTTGAACCAGAGAAACTTCATGAAAATAAGAATTGATGGCTCATCTACCCATACTACAATTCTTACAAGTTGTAAGAAAAGACAAAGAGTTGGGACAGGTTTTTGTTTGTATCTTTTCAGAAAACCAGAAATACCCATCTTCAGGAAGTTAGAAGACCTTGGATACTAGACATGTACAACAAAAGGGAAGCTATCTAGAATAATTCAGAAGCAAAAAAAACATCACATCTATCTGTACCAATATGCTCTATGTGGTAAAATCTTTCTTCTTAACCTCTGTCTTTAATTACAAAATAAGTTGAAATTCTAGGTAAATTATAATTTAAAGCTGTTTGGAGTTGGAGTGTGGCTCTCTCCTTCTCTTAACCGAAGCATATTTGTTAAAGGAAAAGGCAAAATCTCTGTATCACATCAGAAGAGCTACTTGATATGAGACAGAAGAATGACTAAAAAGAAGGGACAATTCTATTGTCACTAATGCTATTCTGAAAAAGGAATGTATGCATTTAGCTTTCTATGTTAGGTTTTAGTCTCTTAACAGTTTTCTGCAGTGATCCATGACAATGCCTAATTGTGAACTGGAAATATCCAAAAAGAAGATGGGGCCCCACAATGAGGATATCACATGGACTATGACAAAGGCCCCAAGCTGTAAAATACCAAGCAAAGGTCAAATTTGATCTACACACTGCTCAGGACATTTTCAAGGTGGATTGCTGAGATGAACCAGCTTTGCAGACTACTCTAGCTGTGCACTTTCCTGTTATGCAGAGACTGTTATGCAGATACTGGATAACAAATGACACAGCTGCACATTTCAGGACTTGATACTCAATAACGCTTTTCAGTATTCCCTAAAGATGTCATTGCCCCCAAGACAGCAGGAAGTAAATTTAAGAACATAATGCTCACATTCCCAAGAGGTGGAATGGGTGGGTTTTAGTCTTTTAATGGATTTTGAATGATTGTCTTTATTCAGGGTAATTGCTTAAAAATTGTTATTGGTTAGGGTTAGAAAAAAGCTAAATAAGAGAGATTAGACTTAGGGCTCTTGTTTAAAAAAAGGATACAGATATAACAGGATATAAGGGTAGATTATTCAATCTACTTAAAAAATGAAATTGCTAGCTTTAAATATTTTACATTGGATTTATTTTTTGTATATTGTATATAAATTGTGTATATTGATTAAAAGGTTGAGATCAATTTTGACACTGTACATATATTCCTGTTTATTCAAGGTATTATATAATGTAATACAAATTGCTAGTCCAGAATAGTTATTATCAATTAATTAGAATATAAATAAATACAAGTTAGTAGTTAGACATTATAATCAAACTTACAGTCATATTAGATATGTTTTCAAGATCATATATATTTTAGGTAAACAGGTCTTCTTCAAGCACTTCAAAGATCCATAGAACATGGCATTTAAGAAATTTCAAATACATAGGTTATTAGTTTTTGACAATGGGATATCTGCTCATGGCAGCACCAATCCACTTCAGAGAAGATTATGGATGTCGTGGAAGTCCTCCATATGAGTTGACCTTCTTTGTGACGAAAGTTAGCCACTGAACAAGAAAGTACTCTAACCCGGACTATTGACAACATGATATTCAAAACGAACAAGTAGAAGAAATACATAAAAGGATTGCCAAACCTTGCCAAAACAAGGAAGAAAAGACTTTGGGAATATCCTGCTGCTCAGAGAAGTCTGTCAAACATGCTAGGCCTATAGGCTGAAGATGAACGCTTCAATAACACAGAAGAACTTTGGGTGACTGTCCAGGCAGCCAGCTGTGTCATTTCTTACATTTTTGGAAGTTGCTATTTGCTTAAAATTATTTCCTTCTTTGGTCTCTTAAAAATTTGTAGATGAGATAGATAATAGTTACAGTTATCTAGTGACAGTTTTAGAAAAGAAAAGATAAAGTAAGTTTGAGAGACATCAAAACTATATGCTTTTAGTTAGTAATACAAGTTAGATACAAAGTGGATTAGGTACAATCCTTTGGACTCACCAAAATAGGATAAATAATGGGATATTTTCTTTGAATCTGTCAATTGTTAATGAACTGACACTCCTTATGTAATTATTGTTTATATATTATTGTATGTAATTATTGTTCCTCTTGTATATGTTTTTCCTATGTTAAGTATAATTTTCTTTTTTATTTTTGACACAAAAGGGGATATATGGATATACAACATACTTAATTAAAGCTGAATAATGGAGAGAGAGCACACAGTCAAATCCTAGGCAGACAGCTCAGGAAATTCTTAAACCTGAATACAAAGATAAACAGATGAGTCAGTCACACACACCTTTTTTTTTTTCCTTCTTTATTTTGTATTTATCAAAAAAACAGTAAAATGAATTTAAAATGCGGAAAAGTTAACAATAACTATAAAGAGGATAAGAATCATAAGCATGGCTTATCAAGGGTGGTAATGCAAATAAGATTGCTACACATATATTTACTTTGTGTTCAGCTTTCCCTCTGAATTTTTTTTTTCCATCCCTGTAT
>PVIH01010939.1:0-72054 GCA_004025045.1 Sigmodon hispidus
CTGGAGTTACCATATTGCCCTTTGTATTATTATGTAATTTCTTGCACTGACGTTTGCCCATGTGTTCAGTGGTTCACGATTAGATGGGTCCTGGTCAGTTGTGGCACTTTGGTTTGTGTGTCTCCTGTCACCTCTCTGGTCAGGGTTCGAATCTGCCCCTCAGAGACCCCTGCAGTTGGTTTGCTCAGTTCACTCAGTTTGGGGTCGCAGTAGGGATCCTTGCAGATACCCTCAACAGCAGCAGGAGCTGTGGGTGTGGCCAGGTGCAGAGTTCAGCTGCCCCCTGCTCCAGAGTGTGCTGGGACGCCACAGAGAGCACCGGTCCTCTGGTCAGGGTTCGAATCCACCCCTCAGAGACCCCTGCAGTTGGTTTGTTCAGTTCACTCAGTTCACTCAGTTCGGGGTTGCAGTAGGGATCCTTGCAGCTACCCTCAGCAGCAGCAGGAGCTGTGGGTGTGGCCAGGTGCAGAGTTCAGCTGCCCCCTGCTCCAGAGTGTGCTGGGATGTCGCAGAGAGCACTGGTCCCGGTGGCGGAACCGGAAGCAATGGGAGCTCAACTCTCCCTCCCAGGCCAGGACACAGGCGCTGAGGCCTGCCGAACCCTCCTCTCCTCTGGTCAGGGTTCGAATCCGCCCCTCAGAGACCCCTGCAGTTGGTTTGCTCAGTTCACTCAGTTCGGGGTCGCAATAGGGATCCTTGCAGATACCCTCAGCAGCAGCAGGAGCTGTGGGTGTGGCCAGGTGCAGAGTTCAGCTGCCCCCTGCTCCAGAGTGTGCTGGGACGCCGCAGAGAGCACCGGTCCCGGTGGCGGAACCGGAAGCAATCGAGGGATAGTTTCCATACCCAAATATCACCAATGGACAAGTCTACCAGACAGAAACTTAGCAGAGAAATAAAGGATCTAACAGATGTTATGACTCAAATGGATTTGACAGATATATATAGAACATCCTACCAAAACACCAAAGAATATAACTTCTTCCCAGCACCCCATGGAACCTTCTCTAAAATTGACCTCATACTTGGTCATAAAGCAGGTATGAATAAATTAAAAATGGGATTAACCCCTTGTATCCTGTCAGACCACGATGGACTAAAGTTAGAGTTCAGCACAAATCATAGAAAACCTACAGACTCTTGGATCTGAACATTTCTCATTTGAACCACCTGTCACCTCAACCACCTCTGGGTCAATGAATAAAGAAAGAAATTAAAGACTTCCTAGAGGGCTGGAGAGATGGCTCAGAGGTTAAGAGCACTGACTGTTCTTCCAATGGTCCTGAGTTCAATTCCCGGCAACCACATGGTGGCTCACAACCATCTATAATGAGATATGAAACCCTCTTCTGTACACTGTATACATAACAAATAAATAAATGAATATTTTAAAAAAAGACTTCCTAGAATTTAATGAAAATGAATCCACAGCATACTCAAACTTAAGGGACACAATGAAAGCAGTGCTAAGAATAAAGTTCATAGTACTATGTGTCCACGTAAAAAATTTAGAGAAATCTCACATAAGAGACTTAACAGCACAGCTGAAGCTCTAGAACAAATAGAAGTAACTCACCCAGAAGGATTAGCAGGCAGGAAATAATCAAACTTGGGGCTGAAATCAATAATATTGAAACAGGGAACAATACATACAAATAATGAAACAAAGAATTGTTTTTTTTAAGACAGTGAACAAAATGGACAAACCCTTATCCAAACTAACCAAAAGACAGGGAGACAATATTTAAATTAACAAAATCAGAAATGAAAATGAAGACATAACAACAGACATCAAAGAAATCTAAAGAATTATTAGATCGTACTTGAAAAATCTGTACTCCACAAAATTGTAAAATCTAAAAGAAATGAACAGCTTTCTGGACAAGTACCACTTACCAAAATTAAATCGAGAACTAAATAAATAATTTAAATAGACCTACAACCCATAAGAAAATAAAAAAAAAGTTATTAAAATCCTCCCAAGCAAAAAAGCCCACGGCCAAATAGTTTCAGCACAGAATTCTACCAGAATTTCAAAGAAGAATTAATAACAATACTCCTCAAATTGCTCCACACAATATAGACAGAAGGAACATTGCCAAACTCTTTTTATGAGGGTACAGTCACAGGTGGATTTCAGACTCAGACATAAAGCCAAGGATAATCAGGCTCTAATCCATAACTAGGTAACAAGGAAGAAGTTAAGAGAGACGTTCATAGATCCCCCGGGAAGGAGAAATAGAAAAGATCTCCTAGTAAATTGGAATCAAAGTGGGGAGGGAGCAAAGGGAAGTGGTAAGAGAACATGAGAGAGTGGGATGGTTGGGGGAGGGAAAGAGAGAGAGAGAGAACAAAGAAATAGATATCTTGATAGAGGGAAACACTCAAGAACTCACAAGATGACTTCAGCTAAGACTTCAGGTAATATTGGAAAGGGTGCCTAAACTGACTTGCCCTATAATCAGTGTGATGACCACCCTAATTGTCATTGTAGAGGCTTCATCCAGCAACTGATAGAAGCAGATGTAGAGATCCATAGCTAAGCACCAGGTAGAACTCCCAGTCCAGCTGAAGAGAGAGTATAAGACCAAAGGAATCTCCCATCCAAGTACTGACCAGTCCCACCCCTGCTTAGCTTCCAAGTTCAGATGAGATCAGGCACATTCAGGTTGGTATGGCTGTAAGGATCCAGCAATACCACTATTGGGCATATACCCTAAAGGCACACATTCATACCTCAAAAGCATTAGCTCAACTATGTTCGTAGCAGCATTATTTGTAATAGCAAGAACCTGGAAACAACTTAGATGTCCCTCAACTGAAAAATGGATTAACAAACAGTCATACATTTACACAATGGAGTACTAATAAGTAGTAAGAAAAAATGATACACTAAAATTTGCAGGCAAATGGATAGATTTAGAGACTATCCTCCTGATCGAGGTATCACAAACTCAGAAAGATAAGCAGGGGATGTACTCACTCATTAGTGGACTTTAAACAAAAAGCAAAGAACACCCAAGCTGCAAACCACAACCACTGAACAGCTTGGGATCTGAAGGAACTTAAGAGAGATATCCAGGGAGTCCCCTAGGAAGAGAAAATAAGGAAGCTCTCCTTAGCTAATTGGGAGCATAAGATGTTGCAACCAATAAGAGGTGGAAATAAATCACTAGAGAGGAGATGATTAAGTGAGAGGAACAACAAGGAGAGAGAGAAAAAAAAGAGAGGGAGATTGAAATAGAGGAAGTTGTGGTAGAAATGTTCTCTGTATGCTGAAAATAAAGAAGCTGCTTTGGCCTATATGCAGCACCATAGAAGTGGGTGGAGGATCAGAGGACAGACAGGCAAAAAGAGGGTATAGTTACTCAGTCTCCATCTGACCCCCAAAGAAGAGACATTTAAAGAATTCATGTGAGCCACAGGCCAGGCCACGTGGCAGGTAGACTACTAAAAATGAGTTAAATTAAGATAAAAGAGCTACCTAATAATATGATTGAGACATAGGCCAAACAATATAAAATCAATATAAGTGTCTGATTCATTTCTTTTGGGGGAGGGGACAAAAACCACCACAGGCAAGGTCCATACTTCTGGCCCAAACAGGGCCAAAAACACTCTACAACAGGAAGCCAATGTGGGGTTGGAAAGAGACCAGGTGCTAGGGAAACCTCCAAGAACTCACAGGATGTCTCTAGCTAGGTCTCCAACCAATAGTGAAGGTGTTGCCTAAACAGGACTTCCTCTATAATCAAAGAAATATCCACCCAAGTGTCATCACAGAACTGACATCCAACAATGAATAGAGGTAGAGGCAGAGATACATGGCTGAACACTGGGCTGAGTCCCTGGTTCAGCCGATATCTGGGAGGAGACTCTATATGAGCAAGAGGATAGGGACTACAAGGAAAATTCTCACAGTAATGGCTGGCTGAAGCTCTGGGGAGCTCACGGAATCAAGAACAGCCACATGTGAACCATCAGGAAAAGGAACTAGGCCCTCCAAGGATAGGCAACTGTCCACTGTCATGGGTAATATGTGGAGCCTCAAGGAGAGGGTTCACACTGTTTCTATGCATGGACTGGCACCTTGGAGTCCATTCCCTCCAGAGGAACAGCTAACCCAGTCTTGATATTAGAATAAGGAAGTCGAACTTGCCTGGAGTAGATGCTGGAGCTAATCCACTTTGGGACCTCTTGTCCTTCTGGGGAGGGTTGGGGGTTGGGGAGGAATGAGGCTGAAGACTGACTGGGAAGAGTCAGGAGGGGGAAGGGAGTTGAAACACGGGAATACATGAATAAAAAAATGAGACATTATTCTATAAAAATAAAAATTTTTAAAAAAGAGCAAAGGGATCAAGATCATGATGAGGAAACCCACAGAGACAGGTAATCAAGCTCTTGGGAGCTCACTAACTCTGAAATGAGAACTAAGGATCCAACATGGAAAGGAACTAAACCCTCTGAATGTAGATGATAGTCAAAGGGCATGGGCAGTGTGTGGAGCCTCTGAAGTCAGACTGGAGTTTATTCTCGGTGCATGAACTAGCTTCTTGAAGCCCATTCCCTACAGAGAAACACCACCTTGCTCAGCCCTGATCCTGGAGGAAGGGACTTGGTCCTACCTCGACTGGATATGCCAGCCAGACTGAATTGACTCACCCTGGGAAGCCATACTCTCTCTGAGGAATAGCTGGGGGAATGGAGGAGGAGGAAGCTGGGGGAGGACTGGAAAGAGGGGACTGGAGGAGGAGCAGGAAAAAACTTTAATTTAAAAAATACACAAACATTCAATAGATGACTAGAAATAGAATCTAACCTTTTCAGACTGGAAGAAGACAAAGCATATTTTGAACATGTTTTGTATATTAAAATCACAATGGCAGAATAAGAGGAAAATAATGAACAATAAAGACTATGCAAAATAAAAATAAGAACTCCAGTGATGGGAGACTATTAACAATACTCTCTAAGTACAGAACAGATTCATTCCACACTTGATAAATTATTAATTTTTATTAGACCTAGTTATGATGTTCCACACATGCTATCTTACCAGATTCACAAATGCTGTTGCTGTGGCAGAAGGATCTGAGAATGCAAATCAGTGATGCTGAAGCTGTTTCCTCTGCCTCCACTCACATGCACATCTAGGATGCCTCTGATCAACCATGTTATAGAGACCTGAGAAGTGGCTGCCACCGCCTCAGACCAGCATGACACAGGCAGAAAAGGGTGTTGATGGCAAAGCAGGCCGCACTGACACAAATGACGTCAGCAGAGAACTGGTGCCTGTCTGGAAGAAAAGCACTGATATTCCCTGATCCAAGAGCAGCATACGGTCCACCCTTCAGCTACACAGACAAGCTAAGGAGGAGAGGCTTGACAGAAAATCATTAGAAAGTTTGATGTGATCCAGAAAAGGATGCCACAGTTACTGACATCTCCCCAAATTATCACAGTAACATATCTAAAAATCTACCATGGAATGATACTTCATGAAAAGGATTTGACAAGTTCTTTGCATAATTTGTAACACTAGTAGTCTTATGTCACACAGATAATAAAATCAACTGAAGGGTTATTGTTTTAAAAATTAACAGTTGGTATATGAATCCATCCTGCTGTCTAATATTAATATTTTGAGTGTTATTTTTCCAGTTAACTCTAATCAGCCTCTATTTTGTGAGAAGTGGGGCCTATATCTGTGTTTGCTCACCAATAGAGACCTGAAGATTCAGTACCAGTATACAGTAGTCTCAAAATATTATCTACCAAACCATTAAATAACTGATAAATGTATACCCAATTAGAAGTAATTTCCAAGCCCTAATTTCTAAGTCAATAATTTACCTACACATGTGTGCATGCACACACACACACACACACACACACACACACACAAAGATTAAAAAGAACTTACTAAATATAAGGAACTCTGGAAAAATCTACGCAAGTGAGGCAAAAAACATTTCTCCAATTCTTGCTGTCAAACAAGAGAAAACCTAGTGAGAGATAGATGTCTCTCTGTCTCTACTGAACTCTACATTCCAACAACAGCAGACACTGCAGGAAGTGTGATACTACCAGCGTGCTGACCCCTTATATTTGCTTATATCTGGGCTATTAAAGACAGTGAAGAGCCAGCATTGGATGTTAGGAATGTACCTCAGCTGCATTGTGCTAGAAGCCATGTTTCACTCAAGGCTGTCATTCTCAAAGTGAAACACTACTGTTTTGTCTCTGGATGCCACCACAAGGGTGTTGTGATTGATTTTCTTGGTTTTATTTTTTTAGTTTTTATCCTCTTTGAAAGTTAGAAGCTACTATTAGGCATTTATTTTCAAGACAGATGTTTCATCAATTCTATTAAATTCTGTCCACTTGCATCTCTGGTCATGTCCCTCCCTAAAATGTAGAAGCAGGCATGAACATGTACTGTTCATTTTCAGAAACAAGTGAACCACACAGAGAGAGAGACCCAGAAATAGCTCTATTACTTTATTGCTACTTTTTCCATGGTTAATTATTTATTTATTTTAGTGTAAAAGGTACAGTTTGGGGGGCTGGAGAGATGGCTCAGTGGTTAAGAGCACCGTCTGCTCTTCCAGAGGACCCGGGTTCGATTCCCAGCACCCACATGGCAGCTGACAACTGTCTGTAGTTCCAGTTCCAGGCAAACACCAAGGCAAATAAATAAATAAAAGTGTTTAAAAAAAACCAAAAAATAAAATAATTAAAAAAAGGTGCAGTTTGAAACAACTATTCTAAAATCTATTGAATTAGAGCTAAAAAAATCTCCTTTTTCAAATACACGAATTTAGCTATAGCTACAGAAGCCTGTAAATTCCATTTGAATTTTAGAAAATTCTTCTGGGACATCATTCCATGCAGAAATGAGGGTTTCCAGCTTCTCTTCACACACCAAACACACACACACACACACACACACACACACACACACACACACACACAAGAAAATATGCTGCTATAATGTGTTACAAGTGTCCATGTGGGACAGATGGTGACCCGGGTACTTCTGTCAATATTCTGCCTCCGCTTCTCCCTCTGTGCTTGTGAGCTCAATACTAAAATGCTGAAAGTAAAGTTCAAAGAGGGCGCATTATAGAGATTGCTTGTTTCTCTCTCCATTCCAGTGCCCTATAACTTTTCCTGAACTCAACAAAGAGACCCAGAAGATGCTGTTCCTATAACCAGCCAATAAGAAATAAAAATAATGCTGTATTAGAAATGTGTTAACTTTTGTGAACAAGAGTCATTTCAGGATAAAAACTACTGTCTCGTTCTGGGTGTTCTTATCCCAACTCCTGCTGGATTAAAATGAAGAAGGAATGCCAATTGATCTTTGAAGAAAATCCTCTCAATATTACACAAAACTGTAAATTTTTCTGGCTGAGCTCAGAACTCTGTTCACATGAAGAAGTCACCTGAGTTCATGCAATGAACAGCACTGCAATGTGTATCTAACATCATTCTCTTCCTTCTATCCCCATTTTGACTAACCAACATGATGGTATTTTGTGTTACTCAGATGAGCTATGCTCTATGCCTCCCCACTGGCAATAAAAAGATAAAGAAATAAGCAATATCACATAAGAGAAGTTGGCAAAGCTTTCTAGTTATTCAGATTATAGATCCGAGCTAATAAAAACCTTCATAGTATCTGTGTGCCATCAAGAAAAATAATGAATACTAAATCAAGTAGTGTGTAATAGACTAGTATTATACAGAAGAACGAACTGAAGATGCCACTTATCTCTCACTTCCTTTTATTTTGGCATATTTTGTGTCTTTGGGTGATACTTATATTCTGAACTGGAGTGCTAGGACCCAGTAAAACATGGCAGTAAGCATTTTGAAACCATAGTACACATCTCTCTAGCTGAGCCATTAAAAACACTGTGCTCTGTGTCATCAGACTGGCTCCACTTTAGAGTTGCCTCTGAGAGAAACAGTCACTAACAGCACCTTTATGCCTCCCTATGTGTGGATGGGTTGCACAATGCTCTACTCTAAAGGGCAGCAGGTAGAGAGTGCCATGCAGTCTCTGCCCTGCCAGGGCATCTTCCCATTGTGAGCAAGATAGGAGATGCTCAAGTTTGAACCTGAAGGGCTCTGCAAATATTCCTTGTTCTTGCACCCCACAATGCCTCTACTGGGAAGTGGGACACACTTCAGTACAGACATTGGGACCTTGAGGGAGCTGCAGTAGGTCACCCTCTTTCATTCCCTGGGTGTGAGGTGGATGGCTTTGTTAAACCACCTACCCCTGCTGTGGTGTGGTGTCTTGCCACAGGCTCAAAGGTAGCAGCAAGGCCAACCAATCATAAACTGAATTATCTAAAACTGTAAGCCAAAGGAAAACATTTTTGTATTTATGAGCTTATTACCTTGCTAAGTGGGAACCTCAATTGAGAAAATGCCTTTATAAGATCTGGGGACAAAGCATTTTCTTAATTAGTGATCAGAAGGGGAAGGCACCCCAATGTGGATAGGGCCATGCCTGGGCTGGTGGTCTTGGGTTATATAAAAAAGCAGCCTGAGCAAGCCATGATAGGCAAGCCAGTAAGCTGCGCCCCTCCATAGTCTCTGCATCAGTTCCTGTCTCCAGGTTCCTGCCCTGATTGAGTACCTGTCCTGACTGCATTCAATGATGACCAGTGATGTAGAAGTGTAAGCCAAAAAAACCCAAAAAACTCTTTCCTCTCCAAGCTGCTTTGGGCATGAGGTTTCATCACAGCAATAGCAATCCTGATGAAGACACAGGGTTTTTACTGTCTACAGCTCCATAAAACGATTGTGGAATAAGTTAACATAAATCATAAAACCTAAATTCATTTTTCTTGAGATAACAAAAATTAACTGAAAGCTAAGATAAAAATGAAAACAAGACTATAGATGGATAGAACTGTCTGGCTGAGCTAACTCCTATCACTTCAACCAACTAATCCATTCTTTTCTCAAGAACCTTTTTATACAGTTGTCTCATGACAACTGGAAGAGGCATAACTAATGATCTTAGCTTTCTCTGGCTGATCTAAAAATCATACACATAGACTCAGAAGCTGCCTGAAATGGTTCTCAATGACCAAACCACAGAAAAGCTGAATGAAAATAATAAAAAATATCCTAAAGTAATATTGGCTTATATGCCATAAGATAGACATCCCAGAGTTCATGTTGATATAAATAAATGATTGAATAAATATGAAAAAGACATGTCTCTTGTGCAGAGAATTTTAAAATCCATGCACATGTTCCACCTAAAACAGTGGAGGGTCGTCGCTTACACACCTTAATTATGAGCTATGTATGATGACTCCCTTCCAAAGGATCCACCATGGAAAGGGGAAATAGTGACGCCATACTGCAGGTAACAACAGTACCCAGCAGGTGATCAAGGTCAAGCTTAACAGGAAAAACATGTGCATAATATATATTCTCTGTGAGCAATGAGGACAGCGTTCTAATCTTGAGGTCCTCCTCAGACAACCACGCAAGCCAAGCAGAATCTGCTCAAAGCCTCACAAAGTAGCCAGGCATCCCTGCAGTGTGTCTCACTAAAATTCCTCAGGACTGCCAAGGTCAGCCAAAGCCAGAAAGATCTGTGACACCATCACAGGCAAATGGAAACTTCAGATATATTATAACTTAAATATGAGATAAAATTACTGGGATCTCAGAAAGAAAAACAAAATTAGATAAAAACTAAAGAAATCCCAGTGAATTGTGTGCTGTGGTTAACAGTATAGTTAATGATGGGTGCTGGTTCACTGACTTTAACAAATGTACCATGGTAAGATTTTATTATCAGGGAAAATCAGGTATGGACTGCATGAGAACTGTATTGCCCTGTTTGTCTATAAATCCTAAGCTGTTCTAAAAGAAAAGTAGGCCTTAACAAGAGCCATACAAATATCGCTCCACAGGGTTACCACAGTCTAGTTTGACAAAACAGAAACTTTTCTGGACACTTGTTAAACACAAACCATAGTGAGAACACTTGCTCTGCCATCTCTGTTAGTCAAACGGTCTTGACGGGAGCTTGTTGAGATTTAAGTTATCTACATGAGACTTAACAACTGCTGGATTTGTTCATATGTCCAAACATATCTTTATATGCCCTAGCTGCAGTCACTGTGCATTTTGTTCAGCACATACATATCAGGAACATGGTTAGAAAGTGTATTTCAAAAATCATAATGCTGTACTTTAAAAGTTCAATTAAAAATTTTTCAGAAAGATCCCATTTTCTTCCAGAGGCAATTATGAAGTTTATCTTCCCTTTTGTACATCACTTGCTGTGTACTCAAAGCAGATGGCTTTTCCTTTTGTATTGGATCCTCTTTACCCACTGTGTAAGGAAAATAAAGGGCAGCTTTACTATGGAGTCACATTGCTAACTTTGTGTTACCACCACCGTTTCTCTGGCAACGAACGTTTCTCTGATGTTGGGAAAGCAATCAGCTGACTTCAGGAGAGAAGAAAGACATACATACCTTCTTCTAGGCTACCTAGCCCACCCTCCCAGAAAATGCCTGTCTTTACACACAGCAGTGAATCTTCAGGAACAGAGCACTGACTGAAAGGAAACAGTACCATTCTCTACCCTTAGCATTGCAGCATTAAGATAAAGAAGTATTTCTCAGAATAAATTAAGTAGTTGCAACTCATAGCTTGTGTTTCACATTTCATAAGAAGCTATTTTATTGATAAAAGCCTGATGATTTTTTGAATGTTTTTATACTAGCCATGCCTGCACACTAAATAAGCTGTCAGAGGAGACATTGTCCATAAGAGAAAAGAAAAGGAACTACCCGATCATTCTTTACAGGCAACAGGATTAACATCTCACCTAAAAAAAAAAAAAAAAAAAAAAAAGATTCTACGGTGTCTAATGTTTTTAAAATAATCAACCTTAAACAAATACAAATATATATATAAACATATATATTAATTAGTTTGATACCTTGCATTGCATTCATTTGTTTAGCAAGGTAAAGGTCGTTCTGCTCTGTGTGTGTGTGTGTGGGTGTGTGTATGTGTATTCAGAAATGATGAAATTTGAATGTTCAAAGTAAGTAAGCAATTTATCAAGCACTGACCCTGTCCCAAATGCTGTTTTGAACACAAAAAATCATCAGTGCTTTTTGAATAAGCACAGTGCCTATAGTGGATGGCATAATACATTAAATAGATCTTCTCAATATTCATGTTCAGCCAGAGCCCACAATGTGACCTAATTCAAAAATAAAGTATTTCCAGGCTAATAAAGTTCAAGAAAGGGTATATTACATTAAGGTGGACCATAATGTTTTTATTGTTATCCTTATGATAAAGAAAAATAGACATGGGGGGATATTATGTGACAGCAGAAGTTTAGTAACTCTTAAACCCAGAAATGAAAGGACTGTGAGTGACCACAAAAATTTAGAGATCTAGAAAAGGGGTGAGACCAGCCCTCTCCCAATGCCACTGAGAGAGCATGACCCTCAAAACATCCTGATTGCAGCTTCCTGTAGACATGGGTTCATTTCCCATCTGGAAGAGCATGACAGCGCACAACTGTTGTAAATGGTTCTGGCCCAGACTTTCCGGGCCTGGACCAGAGATTTAGTCTCACTCTCAGCCCCGCTTAGCCTCAAATAATCACACACAGGCTTATATTATTTTTACTCTGATTGACCTAGGGCCCAGACATAGAATTTGCTAACTCCTTCATCAGAACTAACCCATCTTGTTCAGCCGTCTGGATTGGTACCTTTTCTCAGAGCAGCATTTCCTCTGTGTCTCCTGGCAGCTCTGGTGACTTTGGCATCTGTCTCTGTTCTGAGATGTTCCGGAGTTTTCTTAGCCTGGTAGCCCCACCCATACTTCCTGTTTGCCTTTGGCCAGTCAGCTTTTATTAAAGCCATAGGCAGGACAAATATTTACATTACCAGTATAATCCCACTACACACAACCACCTACAACCAGCTCCAGAGGCTCTTACACCCCCCTTTGGCCTCTGCAGGCACCAGGCATGCAGGTGGTACACATACATACATGCTGGCAAATGGGTATACACATAAAATACAAATAAAAATTACCTTTAAAATAGAATGCATATAGGTGAAATAAAACTTTTTAAAATACTGCATCCCAGCCCATATATATCAAAATAGATACCATAGTTGATAATTATTAAGTCATATACAATTAAGAAGGGGGCGCAGGGAATGACATGGGGTCTTTGTTCTGCTGTTTAGAAGCCCAGTTTATACTACACATCACATTCATTCATTTAAGAGGGTAGTTGACAATTCTAACTAAAGGCTAAAAGTTTTTCAGTGAGGTTTCCATCCATAGCTAAAAAGCAATAAAAACTAAAGATGTGTGAAATGAAATTATCAGTCACAGACCTGATGAAGTTCCAAAGCAGGAGCAAGCAGCATCCTTCAGCCTTTGCAATCTTCCAGCACCCCCTGTGTTACTCGGTCTTAGGAAACAGAAGTGCACAGGGATAGTGATCTTACTCCTGAACATGCAGCTGCCTCAGCCTCTGCCTAGCCCTTTCACCCTTGCCACTGAACTAATTCATCTCTTCTCCAAGGGGCACTTCTGAGTAGCTGGTAGGCTGCAATGATCCCTTCATCAGACAAACCCCAAGAAAGGAGTGGATGTTGACTGATTAAATGCTTGGCTCACCCACCTCCAGCACCAGGGAGTCAGAGCTACCTTCCCTATGCATTGCCCAGAAATTCAAAAGAGCGAGTGGATTTTCAGTAACATTAATATTTCTCAGCTCTCTTCAATCAAACTATATTATTTATATACAGACACATATATGTCATCTATAATACATATAAAATATTAAGGTACTTTATATTCTTAACATAATCTGAACTAAGAAAATGAAAGTATCTCTTACCCAACTTTATGACTAGTACAACATAAAAAAAAAAGACCAAAAAGCACCAGAAAATGGGACTTCTTAGATAAACGTGTGGGTGAATTTGGAGCTTGCTATCACTAGAATTAGAAAAGTAATCAATAAGCTTTACAGAAATGGAGATTTAAAAGGACAGGGACAAGAGTGTGGCAGGAAGGGGAAGAGTGTGGAGGTGCACTAGACTTAAACAAGAAATGAGCAAGAAGTACAATGAGAGAAGAATAAAATGTGGGAGAAATGAAAGAGAAGTAAAAATATCAGTGAGATGCAAGTCTAACTAGGCTGGAAGGCAGGATGGTGAGTGACGCTTCGGCCTCACTGTGCAAGGGCAGCATTGTGCCTGGTGTGGTTTTCCCACCCAGCTACTCCAGACACTCTAACCCGCCCCACCTGCTACCAGCCCCTCTCTCAGACACAGACTTCAAAGACCATCACTCCTTCACTGAAAATCTCCTGCTTCCCACCCCCCACCCCCGCCAAGAAAAACACAAAAGCAGCTTTTTATACTATTATCACATTTCCCCAGACACTTTTTATTTCAGAAATTTTGTTTCTTGCAATATACATGTCTATTTCCAAACACATCAATATTTAAATAGGATTATAAGCTCTGTAAACATCAAAATTTGAATAAAGGTAATGGTCTATTTCAAATTTTTTATTATATTGGGGGAAAGGCTCAGAGTACAGAGCTCATGCCTAATATGCTCAAGGTCCTGGGTTCAATTCCCAGCAGAATACAGCTTCATTGTGTGGTTTGCATGGGTACATGTGCTTTGACAGTATCCATCCACCATTTCTCTCTCTTTCTCCTTCTTTTCTCCACCAGCCATTGCTCTCCTTCCTGTCCGAACATAATTTTGCCTCTACATTTATGTTGTTTTAAAACCTGGATGCTACACACACTGAAAAACATACTATTTGTCTTTCTGAATCTGGTTTATTTTGCTTAATAGGAAATCTTCAGTTTCATCAATTTCCTTGTAAGTGACATCATTTCCTCCTGCTTTACAAATGAATAAAACTCAGTGCCACATAATATTATATATAATATGCATTACATATTGCTTATCCACTAATCTGATCATGAACATCATGGCTGATTCCATAGCTTGACTACTGAGAATGGCACCACAATAGACTTGTGTGCAGGTCTCTCTGTGAATTCCTAGACTAAACTCCCAAGGCCTGGTGTAGCAGATCACAGGAGTGATATGGCAGCTCTATTTTCAGTTGTTTTATTTTTAGGAACTTCCATATTGATTTCATATTGCCTAATTTACAATCACACCAGCAGTATATAAAGGTTCCTATACATGTCTGAGTGTTGGCCAGGTTGCTTGGACCTCTGCCCTGTTATAGGGCCATGGCTCTACTCACTGTTCAGTTAGCACTAGATCAGAGTACCCTCCCCCTATCTTACTCATAATGAGCCTTCCTGCTAATCAGTTCCTTTTTAAGGTATTGGTCCAACTGTATGCAAAAGTCCAGAAGACAAGAACTTTACCATTTTTTGTTTATTACCAAATGCCTAGTACTTAAAACAGTAACAAGCAGCCTTAGCAGTTTGAGTAGAGGAGGCCACTTCTAAAGAGCAAAGCCCAAAGGGATAGATATCACCTGGAGCTGATCTTTCTGTCTTGTCTTTCATGAACAACCTTCAAAAATTATCCTGACATGTCAGAGCCATTTCATTCTGACCAACCAGAAAAGCCAGGTCCCCACTGAGAGCTCAACACAGAATCTGCCTCTCATTCAAGTCACCAAGAAACAGGCAAGAAAGCACACAAAACAGGACATCTTACAAAAGGGAGACTCAGAAGCTGAGAAACCCAGAATTCTGAATACAAATACCCAGCAGTAGCAGGGATCACACTAGTGTGATTTCAGGCTCAATTGTTATGTGCATTCCTCCACCCTCTGGCGAAGTAAATATGAAGAATAAAGTAAGTTGGCAGAACTAAAATTCAGATGGGCATGCGGTAGAGACTGCTTTGAAGCCTCCTTAAACCCAGTGCTAGCAAAGCTGTGACACGGGGAAAGTTAGCACACAGATGAGCATGTACGTGTGTGCATATATACACTGGCACATAGCCAGTGTCTAACTGGGATCCTTGGCTGGTACCCTGTAATGTGTTGTGAATGCATCCATGATCCTTCTTTCTAGACCAAAGTGAATCCAGAGCTAACCAAGCCCCAGGTAGACTTCACATCAGGCAAAGAAAAATTTATATGAACCACATTCTTGCTAATCCTCTCCTATCCTGAGCCTCTGTCATCTTCCCCAAGCCCAGCCCACACCATCTCCCCCCATCCCCAGCCCACACAACTTTTTTCTGAAATGAGTAAATTATGGCACCTAATTCAGTTTCTGTTTCTACAAATCCAACATCAAATAGTTCATTTCCAGGTGAAGCTTTTTACTTCAAATTAAAAAAAAATAATGCAGTCCTTGAAGAACCAGAGAAACACCTCCATTTTAAGCAAGCCCCCAACCCCAGCTTGAAACAGGCAATAGTTCTGCTGAGTACAAAGTAAAAACAGGAGATAATAGCCTAGGGCCATCTGATAGCCAGGGACCACACCAACCCAGGAGATAGTCTGTAGAGAAAGCTTTGGCAAATAGCCAGCTAAGATTACTGAGGAATTCTGGAAAGTCCATAAAAAACTGAGCTACTCAGATAGTACTAAGACCCCTAATTGATATGTAAGCTCGTGGTTTTTGCCTTTAAAACCCAGCTTGCAGAGGGGCAGGTACCTCCTCCAGCCACCACTACGATGATATGCTAGTGACAGGGTCCCTGCCAAAGTTTGTACTTTTCAATAAACCTTGCTTTTGCATTCTGGAGAGTACAGTCTCTGGTAGTCTCTTGAGGGTCTTGTGACCAGGGCACAACAGTCCTCAATTAAGTTAAATTGGAATAAACCTTGCCTTGTATAAAGGTCGTGTGAATCTAATTGACTTTAAGCAAGTTGATAGAAGTAAAAATGGGTTGGATATGAATCCAGGACTGTTCCTATTTCAGTTGTCAAATTCATTATCTGTCCCTGCTGTGACAGTTCTGACAAGAAAACACACCAACTTATTCAAATCAAGACTGAGAGCTGATAGAACACTCTCTCCTCTGGCAGTTCTATGTATGGGCAATAGACTGGTTTACGTTTGTGTAATCGTACTGTACATAAATAAGTTATGGTATTATTTGTATTGTATTTACTTGGTTTTTGATCTCCTAATGTGGAATTCCTAACACTGGAAGTTGAAGGAAATAATGTGCTTACCAAGCCAGCATCCTTCCATGATGATTTTAAGATTTTTATATGTTTTGTGAAGCCAGTCTTGGAGACTAGCTGAATTTTAAGAGGACTCTTTCTCATACTTTCTGTTATACTTTTATATTGTTACAGTCAGCTAATAACTTAATCTGTGCCTAGTGTTTTATTAGCAAACTGTGTGGATTACTTTTTCAGTGTTTGAGTGGGCTGCTCTTGGGTCACTTGTTATGTTGGTTGGTGTTGCTGTTTGTTTTACTTCACACATTTAGAAATAACATTGTAAATGTCTCCAGGGAGGATGTACTATTTGTTGCTTTCTCTTGAGCCTATATTCTCTTCTGTGAATATTTACTTGACTTACATACTCTCTCCTAAAGCAGTTAGATTCGTAATTTAGTCAGGTTTTTATTTCATAATAGTCCACATGTTATGTTAGAAATATATGCTGCCTTGATTAAAATGACACTATAAGGTGACTATATATTTTCTGGAGGACGATATGTTTTCCTTTGCTGTTTGGAATAATATAAACATCTTTATAAGCATGATAAAAACATTTTACAATATAGTATTTATTACTTGATTTTCATAAATATAATTACTATATTTTTCTTTTATTTTTCAGGTTTTCACCAACTATGTAACTTTAGTCTTTTTATTATTTATTTCTGTGACTATATATGAATTATTTTCCTGTGTATTCAGCGTGCATTATCAGGTTTAATCATGATCTCAACAGAATGTAAGTACATTACAAGCACTGCAGTTCTTTAAGTGTGTGTCAGCTCTTCCTGCAGATGCCATTATGAGCAGTTGTGAGTCACCATGTGGAGGTGCTGGGAACCAAACGTGGGTCCTCATATAAACTATCTTCTTAGAAAGGCAGACTTTTTTCATCCACTATACTCTGATTATGATTTTCACCCCCAATCCTCTGAAATCATCCCCACTTCTCCACTCACACCTTCTTTTAAACTCTTATTAGAACACAAACAGGCATCTAAAAAAGTAATGATAATAAAATAAAATACAGTAAAAAGCAAACAAGTCAGAGTGGGACAAAAGAAAGGGGGAAGAATAAGGGGAGAGGAAGACAAAAAGCAGCAGAAGCACACGTAGATACAGACATACATATTCACACACACTGTAATTCCTCAACACCGCAAAACCAGAAACCATAATATACACGAAAAGGACCAACATAGACAAACAAAACAGTGAACAAAATCACAAACCCTGACAAAGCACTCTGAAACAAACAGCCTCCAGAAATGCCATTGAGTCTACTGAATTCTTTTTGTGTTGGCATCTGCTGCTGGGCATGGGGCCTTCCCTGAAGAGTGGTTTGATACTGGTGAAGCTACATTGGGGAAAACCAATTTTTAATTACTTTACAAAATCTTTTCAAAAACAAAACAGAAGTAGTCTAGAACTAGGAAAGAAAAACAACCTAATTTTTTTTATTTTATAAACTGAAAATTATCCAAAATGAAAATGCATGAATTGGGGGTTACTGTTCTTGACAAAGCATGGAGGACAATCTTAAAGTTGCCTCAGTCTTGCTGCCAGTGAATGTAAACTAGGAAATACAGAAGAAATCTGTGGCCATTCTGTGTAATTATTGTGCAGCCTGGGGTTGCTGGACATGTTCTCTTTGCTGATCTAAAGTACCTGTCAGCCTTTTCTAGAACTATGCTCCCTTTGACATATTTTAAAGGGCACACTATTTGCATTTTATGAATGTAATAGGTTATTTTTTTTCTTTTGGCTTTTAGAAGGTCGATTACATCTTAAAGCAGACATGGTTACCTGAATTGCTAAGTTGCTATTGCTAGGAAATAAAGATACCCAGAGGAGAATACACTCACCTGACTTAGACTATTTAGTCAGAAGTTTTCAATATTTTTATTCAATTTATTATGAAATATTTTGCTGTAAGCTTATGTGGTTGGTTTTAATCTGCCAGAATGTTGTCTTCTCTGCTCAACTCTCAAGAGGATGTATAAATAGAATGTGCCTATTGTAGACATTGGTGCAGTTCATCACAATGCAATCACTAAAGGGGAAACTTAGAGTCTAGAAGAATTCTAGAAACAGGTCCGTAGACTGATATCCATACTGCAAAGAAGTGTGTGATGAATGACAAATTGTGGTAACCATTGATGAGCACTTTGATATCCCTCTCCTAAATGTCACATCCACCCAGCATGCTTTGGGGTGGCTTAAGGGAGGAGCTCCAATGGGCAGAGTTTAAAGAATGGGGAGAACATTAGAGACCAGATGTGATGGACAGAGAAGGGCACAACAGGGTGAAAATGGTGAAAACAAGCAAGGGGTACATTAAGGGAAATCAGCTCTTCTTATTCATCTGTAAAATAGGACATAACAAAGCAGTAGAGACAAGATGTTCAATGGGAAGTATTAGAATCATACACCATTGACAGCCTGGGATTAGACCTGGGAACCTACTGCTATTACTCTGCTAAACCGACATAGCATTAAACCTTATCCTAATGAGTTCTTGTTACACCTACAAACCATGCATCTTCCCACCCTCATCTGAGGTGCTTCTCTTTGTAGTAGATGACTACAGCACAGTCTTCAGTCATAAAAATTCAATGAAATGCCTTTATTTGCAGCAACATGGGTAGAACTGGCCATCACAACTGAAATAACCAGGCTCAGAAAGGCAAGTACAACACAATTTCACTCCTATACTGAGTCCAAACAGTCTGAGTCATAGAAGTTGAGAACAGAATGATGGTTGCCAAGAAGCAGGGACAGTAGGGAGGAGGGGCAGATGGGGAAAGTTTGGCACAGCACACTATCTCAAAGTCAGATGTAAAAAATAATTTTAGTACTCTACAGCAAGGAACAATTGCTATACGATAATTGTGTGTAAATTTTCAATCACGTCCACCAAAAATAAAAAAATGAAAACCAAATAAAATCTTCCCTGCTCAAGTCTTTTGAAACTGCTCAGTATCTGAAGAGCCATGCTGCCCTGATGCTTGGTTGTAGCATCTTCCCCAGGGAACTATTCTTTTTCAAGGGTTACTTCTCAGTGGAAACTCACAGGCAGCTAAATCTGTCTCTTATTCACTCTGACCAGAGCTCTCCAGCTTCAAGCATACAGACAGAATGAATGACCCAGCAAGCTCTTTACAATGGCAAAGATTAGGTACAATAACCATTCATTTTGAAAAGCCCTGGAAGCTTGTCACTTGTTGAGATGGCTTTCAGATGCTGAAAATGGAGCAGCTTGTCTTTTGCTACAGGTCCCCTGATGCTCTGTCAGTCCTGGGGTCCTTCTTCCACTATGGTATCAAAGGCCTTCATGAGGAGCACACAGATCATCCAGCCCTGGCATGTGGCTTTCCAGGTCTGTCACTTCTTGTTTGGCAAAGCCCAGGGTTCTTAGCATCATTTCTTTTTCCCTTTCCAGCAATGAATTGTTCCTTAAAACCATCCTTTGTGGGAAGACTCTCCTAGCCAGCCCTGTGTTGCTAGCATCTGAGCCATGATGCTGTATTAACTCACAGTACTCTCTGTGTTCAAGGTGCTCTGAATATTAGAAGTTAGTTTCATTTTTTTCTGCCCCACATGAAGTAGAGTCTTCAAGACCAAGCATCCAGTTTAATAAAGTCACTCACAAACTAGAAGATCCTAATGTTAATTGAGAATAGAGCCACCCGTAATTTGTCAAAATCTGCTAAAGGAGATTGAATAATAGGCACATTTGTAGAAAGAAATATCCCATCACTTACTGGAGCTGGAGAGATCTTCATAACCCATACTCATTACAGATATGTAGAGTTGAAGGAAACAGCAAAAATAATTGAGCTTTTCTATAGCATGCAGGTCTAGAAAAGTCAAAAGCCAAAAATACAGTCCCCAAGCAGAGAGTCATCCCCCAGGACACTGACATAAAGTAAGAGCAGTTGTGCCTTATGATTCTTGACCTGTGTAACCCTCCCATCCATAGCCCAACAAACCAAGTCTCTACACAGACACGGTTACAATCATCCACTAACGCAACCATTGCAAACTGGCCCCTTGCCGTAGACTAGATTCTATGCCTAACACTGGGCAGATATTGGTGAAAACTCTCAACACAAGCCCCACCCACATGGAAATAAACAGGAGGTTGTGAGTTAAGGTCGTAACTTGCAAGCATAAGGTTAAAGGGAAAGAGAGGACTGAGAAGTGCCTGCAGTGTTCCTAACATGAAGGACAGCTGAGGGGATGACCTTGACAGGAAAACAAAGCATGGGAAACAAGAAAGGAACCCTGCTTCCACCTCAGAGTTTCACATCCCAGATAGATTAAAATGCGTTCAAGATACTGAGTCCACAAGAAATTAAAAATTCTCTAATAGCAAATTAAAATGAACAACAAATCAACAAGACATAAAACACATGTCAAAGAGCAGGAAATCACAAGTTGAGTAATTCAGCTCTGGGTACAAGTGGACAGCTACTAAGGCCTTGGACCTGTGTCGTGTGTAGTGGATGACTGGAAGCATGCTCCTAACTGAAACACTCACAAGAGAAGTGGCCTGTATGTAGAGCAAGTAGTAAATGTCCACCCACCCACTAAGGAAAATGATAAGAAAACCTCTGAGCTGAAAACAGTATTGATGACCTCTCAAAAACAAACGTTTATATAATAATTCTTTTGCATAAATCTGAGTTGGAATGCAGCTGTTCATACACACAGGGCTTCAGGGAAGGGTCAGTGATGTCTTGTGGAAACAAATATAAATCCTATCCATAGTAAAGAATCCTGTAGTCCCTTAAAATCTACTTTTAAGATTAAATAGAAATGTACTCATACTTTACAAAAATCAATAGAGACTCAAGATAACAGTCCATTGTAAGAATCCACAAAAAACTATAAGACATTTAAACTTCAGATATCAGATATAACAGAAAAATTAATATGCATGAGATGCCTACAGAAATAAGAGCTAGAACTAAATCTTGAGAGTTATGACATATTAAGAATTATCTGATAGACTTAAAGAGAAAAGGAAATGGAAAGGATCAGACATCTTGTGTTGATTCTCAGATCTGCCCTCTCCACCCTGCCGTCTATGCAAAGGTTGATTTCTATGGACACTCGGACCAGGAATGCTATGGACCCCTTCTGAGCAGATTTGGCCAAAGTGGAGGAGAGACGGGAGAGCAGAGAGAGGAGAGTGAGTCTGGGTGTTTCCTCTCAGGACTTCTTCCCGTGAGGGCCAGAGCTGCCTGCTCTGCCAGCAGTTCATGACTCCAGAGTTAACTTAGTCTAGTCCCTTCTCTTACCCAGCTTCCACTTCCCATCTGCTGTAACTTCTGTCACTGCTGCTTTGGAGTCTCCACCCCCTTCCTGTGGATAGTCTTCACACAGCCAGAAGGAGACAGAACACTACAGAGAAATGGTGGTTCTACTGACATCTCAACTTTCAGTCATAACAACAGCAGCCAGATAATTGTGAGGCAATGTCTTCCAAGTGCTGCTGAGAGGTGGAGTAGCATTAAGTACCATTCAATGGCAAACATAAGCAGCAGTTTAAAGAAAACCAAAACCAAGAGAATCCTCTAACAATAGGTGTTCACTACAATAAATATACAGGAAAATAATAAAATTGCATGAAAATGTTAGAATAAGAAATTTTATAAAATATCTGACAGCAAAATCAGCACAATCAATACTATTTCTACATGCCCAAAACAGAGTAAGAACATACACTCTTAAAAGAAAGGCTATTTTAAATCATAAAGCTAAAATAGGATGGCTAATAATAAGTCTAGTGCAGGATATAGCATGCTATAAGGTAACAAATGACAGATCTACTGAAACATGCTACAGAAGAAAAGATCCATCATGCTCATGGAAACAAGGAGTATTATTTTGTTCAAGCAAATGTTTCTGAACTGCTCTCCATGCCCCAGGGCCTTGTTAAAGAGCATAGGCCACACTGGAACTCACAATCCTCCTGCCTCAGCTTTCTGAGTGTTGGCATTACATCTAGTTTCTTGTAGGCAATACAAGATGTCAACTCAAACTGATCTAATGATTAGCATCATGCAAATCACAGAACAATACTGAGGTATGAACAGGCACAGATATGCTTGGTTTTTCTTATATAGTACATGCATATGTACATGATACTTCATATTCAAAAATTAAAATTCAAGGGTAATTCACTATCAAGAAAGTCAACAAAATAATATTTAAAGAAAGCGTTAAAGCAGTCTGACATTGCCAAATGGTCAAGTAAAATATAAATACCCAAGATGTCTAAAATCTCTTTTTCAAGGACCTTGGCAACAATAGGAGTTGTAGAGATGGAGTCCAAACTGCACTGAAATGGGAAGTATAAGAGAGGTCAACAGTGTCTCAGTGTCAACCAAGCTCAGTTCTCTCCTGTGGAAGAGAGAGGGGTGGCCAGGAAAGAGTAAGGAGGGGGCAGCTTTATTCTCATGAATAGATAAACATATTAAACGTTTGCTGGAAAAAGGGTGGGGAGGAGAGGGAGGAAGTGCCCACCAGATGTCTACAGGCTGCAAGGAAAGGAAACTGAGAGCCAATGTGCAGATTTCGTTCATCATGGAAGGAGATAAAATAACACCAAACAAAGAGCATGACGTCATCAAAGAAAGCATTTCTGGTTTATTTTGGAAATGCTCCATGAGAGGTCCTAAGGACATTCCCCTTTACCCAGCTTCCATGCCTGTGAATTGAGTAGCAAGTCCAAGGCACAAGCTGTCAACACACCTGGTAGGCATTTACAAGCAAACATGGGTCTAATTGTCTGCTGAATTCAGGCAGCAGACAGACTCCTCAGGTCTACAGACAGGGCTTTGCACTAGCTGCTCTGCTCTGTTTAACTCTCCATGTTTTCTGGAAGAAAACTATGGGCTGGAAGGAGGCTGTAAGATTGTGCAGCTCATAGTGTCACAAAGCAAAGGAATTGCAAATTGTCAAGTTTTGCACATTAAAACATTAATCTCCCCACAGGGAGCAACTTCTGTCATTCCTAGGCAAAGTCTTCTTCAAGGATTCATTGGGTGAAGAAGACGAGCTTCCTATCCATTAATTCAAAGGACATGTTCATGTTCATATGCATTCCCCTGTGTTTTCAGTGAATGATGATCAGGCTGGAATCTCAAACTCTTCCTATGTTCCCAGAAAGCTTTTCTTACTCTCCCCAAAATTAAGCATCTCTGTTGAAGGAGCTGCAAATGAACCTCACCTGTGAGCTCAGCAAACAGATCTGCAGTAGTTATGCACCGCTAGCTCACAACAGTCTTCCAGAAGATGGAAAAATCTTTCATAGGATAGAACTGGTCCATGCTTATCTTAATGAAGACTCGCCACCTGAGGTGCACTCATTTTTTGCAAATACATTGTTCTTGCAGTATAGCTAAATTCCCACAGTATCTGTACTATAAGTAACCATGGTACAAAAAAACCTTAGCAGAATTGGTGCCATCTGGGGTAAACAAAGCCTTCTTAAAAATAAAATATGTTTTGTGCTCAGCGTGTATCTTTTAAGACAGCAGGAAAGGAAAACAACCCAGCATATACTGTGGCCATTCTGTATTTAGCCACCAACATCTATAGACAGCTTCAACCACTGCATTTTATGGAAGTTAACATTTATTTCTACTTATGTGGAATATTCTGAGTAGAAAATTTAGCAATGAGTCAAGTTTTTAAGCATGCCCAATGCTCATAAAATGACCGTGTAAATGAAGTAGATTGGATTCCAAAGCTCTCATGGATGGCACAACAGATGTTTCCTTCAACTATGATGGTTTTTTAGGCCATGAAACAAAATTTGGCCTAGAATGATCAAAGTGCATGATTAAAGGTTTCCAACCACAGAACAATTTTATGCTCATAATCACCACAGAATCTCCAGATATTTGGTTTATACTCAACAGAATGCCTCCATACAAACTTAAACATTTTCAAAACTTAGTGAAGAGAAAAATCCTACAGGTGAGTATTGTTTATAGGCAGACTCCCTCATGAATTGGAACAATCATACTGTCAATTCCCCAACAACAGACAAAGGCTGCCTTGTCTCTGCCACCCTGGCTATGGCCTTGAACATGAGGAAGGAGGGCAAGTGTTCTGTTTCCCAAGAATGGAAGATCACAGAAGGCTGAACTCTGAACTCAAGTCTGCTGCTGGGCAGATTGCCCTTGCAAAGGCAAAACCTCAAGTGTTTTAAGAAATTCACTCAGAAGCCTTCAATCTCCATTCTTCAGTGTGTGCCTAGAACATAGTAAACTACCTCTCTGTATGTTCATTCTCTCACCTGAAAGGTGACGGCAACAGTGACACTTGGCTATGAGGAGCAGAATTAGTATGCAACTCAAAATGTCAAACAAACTGGATGTTATAACTTTTGTCAAGATGGATTGTTCTGTCTTGTGTGTTCCCATAAATATACATTATTTTCCCACTGTATCTCAACTACCTATTGTTCTTTATTATGACTATGACAAGAGTGTTGAAGAATCCTCCAAACTGCTCTTCTTCACAAGGTCAAGAGTTGGCCCTACCACCTTTATATGAATACTTCACCAAAGGTCACTGTCAAGGTGTGATGAGAATTTCACAGGTCCACCTTACACAGGCTCTGGTGCTGGGGCTACACAAGCCCCACAGGAAAGTAGAGCATCCTCAGAGTGATGTGTCTAGTGGGGACCTGGTGACATACCGTAAACCTGCACACATACTATGGTCCTCTTCCCATTTCTGCCATTCTTTCTCCCTCCCACCCCTGTAAACCCATACACATAATGAGAATATATGCCTACACACATGCAATGACTTTCCAATGCCAAATTCTCCCTGAAATACTAAGAATTTACTACTAGATCAAGTTTGGCTAGATCTTCAACTCTTCTGCTAGACCAACTATGTGACTTTTCTTGGGTCAAGTAATCCTACTATATTGTTTATTCATTTATCAAAACAATATTGAGACTATTATATACAATGAGTCCTATTAGGCATTATACCCAATGATTAGCTGAAACTCACAGTAAAAATACCAAAAGCAAATAAAAACTCCCAATAAAGAAATAAAAACTGCGATCATTACTTTCAACCTTGGACTAATTGGATAAAGATATATCCAGGTCATGTGGTAGCATGGGCAGGGGTGAGAAGCTTTCCCACTCCACCCCTACCCCACTGCTGCCCACCGATGCCTTGAGTAGATGGGAGGGGAATGGCCCGGAGGTCATGAGAGCCTGTGGAGAGCTGGCCCTGCCCCTCATCAGTTATAGCACTCAGGAGAATGGCCCCTGTGATGCAACATAGTTGAGCTGACCCTGATGGAGTAGGTGTGGGAAATCCAACCCTGAGGACATAAAAGCAGAAGTGGCCTGCTCCTTGCTTGTGGATGCAGAGGATAAACTTACCAAGACCATGCAGGAGAGCTCCCCCTGGTGGTAAGGACGAGGGAGAGCTGGTGGGCTGCCCAACCTGTAAGTACCCAGGTCCAGAGTCAGGATTATGTGTTGGGCCACCCCAACAGCTACTCCATCTGTGATGTGCTGGTGCACACAAAGGGACCGACCCTGCAAGATTTTCACAACACAAGGCAACATTAGGGTAATGCTGACAATTCAAGTGTGGGGCCAGCGTGGATAGTGCAGCAGAAACCAGAGGCCTCAAACCAGCTTCCACAACAAGATTGATCTTTTTTCTCTTTTTTCCACTTAAATTCTATTTTACTTTATTTTATTTTATATTATTTGGCAGGGTTGCAAGGACAGAGGGTGGATACAAAAGGACAGGAAATGAATGGGCTGAAGGTGGAGATGCAGGATGTAAAAG
Organism: Sigmodon hispidus; assembly: GCA_004025045.1. NCBI lineage: Eukaryota > Metazoa > Chordata > Mammalia > Rodentia > Cricetidae > Sigmodon > Sigmodon hispidus. The sequence continues at coordinate 26,075 of PVIH01010939.1, forward strand.
AGACAAAGAATAAATTTAAAAGGAGGAAAAAAGATATATCCAGCATATAACTGAGGCACACCTTTGGCTTCCTCTGTGTGGATTTTTCCAGAGAATATGAGCTAAATATGGGTAGCCTCATCCCACAAATTAGGATCCTGAACAGAATAAAAATGAGGAAAGAGAAAACCTGAATTCTCTTCTCTCTGCTTACTGGAGAAGCTGCCCCCATCCCATGACTTTCCCACCATGATAAACTGAATCCCCTTGAACCAGGAGCCAGACAGAGTCTGCCTTTCCCAGACTGTGACACAGCCAAAAAGGAGGCAACCAATGCAGAATCAAGAGGCAAGTGGCATGATGGTTTATGAGCCAGTACCACCACTTAGATGTTCTTCACCCTCCCAGCCTTTACACATAACTCCACACATTTTCTTGGTGCAGCCAAGGTGTCTGCTTAAGCACTCTGACTCTTACAGTAAGAATACCTTTAAAATGTGAATCTACAAAATGCACTTGTAATAATAAAAGATGTTACATCAATTTTAGGTGCCAAGACTTTATTTAAAATTCTATTACTAAAATGTAGAAAATACTTTATAATATATTTTTTATTTTAATACCACATTCATTTACATGGTAATAGAAAAAAATTAACCCAAAATTAAAATCTCTCCAAGATTCAATACTTATTGGAGACACTGATGCTCAAATGGTGTGTATTTTATGTCTTTCGCTGTATTTACACCTCATGGCTTCTTTGCAAGAATAGTAGTGCTAAAGAACTATGGCTTAAAATTCAATTGAATAGACTCTGAATTATTATCTAATATTTTATGGTTTTACCCACCAGATCTTTTGATCATTTGATCTTCTTCCCTGATCAAATATAAAACTACTATTTAATTAGATAATTTTTCAAATGTAAGGGAGGGTGGAGACATCAAGACATACATGCAAAGGTCTGAGGACAGCAACAGGAGTCTATTGTCTGCTTCCAACATGAGACCCAAGGAATGAACTCCGGTGGTCAGGTTTGGTAGCAGCACCATCAGCAGCCAAACCACTCCATCATTCCCATTACATGGTTTTAAGTTTTAAGTTTAACCAGATGTAGACCATCTTCAAACAAAAACACTGCCAGGAAACATAGTATTGAAGTATATGTCACTTGCCTCTGATTGACACTTGTTATAAGAAAATACACAAAAATGTATAACTTAAGAAATTATACATTTAGTTATATACATTTGTAATCCATACTATTTCTTCTAGTTTTGGAGAATTGAGCTCAAATGCCTACAAGTGTCAGACAAATGTCAAACACAGGGAAACGTGTCAAATACAGGACAGCAGAGAATGGCAAAGACAGTAGCATATGATCAGGTAGACAACAAAAGCTGAATCCAATGTTTGACAAAATGTTGTCCTGATCTGACTACACATCTAAATACAATTTTAAAGCACATTATCTAGAAATTCTTGGTAATTCTACACAAAATGTAGCAATTTTATTTAGGAAATCTATGGAAACAATTGACTGTAGCTGTAATTCAAAATGTTAAGCATTGATGGGTTAAAACAAACACATTTTTCTGTTGTATATACTCAGCCACATATCACTTTCATGCAGAATAATTGGATATTGTTAGTAAATTTAAGGCTGTAGGTGAGGAGAAATACCTCAATAGTTAAGATTTCTTGCTGTTCTTACAGAAGACCTGAGTTCAGTATCCACCTAAACTCCAGGTACTGGATATCTAACGCCTTCTTCTGGCCTCCCCAGCACTTGCACATGCATGCACATACACACAGATACCCAAATAAAATCTCAAAAAAGCAAAAAGTAAAATTGTAATTAAGCTCCAAATGCTGGCTCTACACATAAGTAATAATAAAGTACAATTATATTAACAGCCCTTGATACTAGTGAAGGATATTGATAGTATATTTTATAAGATATTGGTGCATGTGATCTCACTTGATTCTTGTTAGCAAATTGGTGGGGTGGTTATAATATCTACATAATTTGTAAAATAACAAACTACAGTAGCTTATGTCTGGGTGTCCTTCAAAGGATCAGTGATCTCCTCTGTATCAGGCCCCACCACAATTGCATATATGGATTACCTGAGGAAACTTTACAACATCAATAATTCCTGGAATAATTGTCACTTTTTATCTAAAGTTATGGGAATCTGTGGAATGTTTCTTAATGTCCCATCATATTTTTCAGCCCAGAGGGAAAAAAAATCACATACCCCTCTGGCTATTACTCATACTATAAATTTAATTTTAATGCCATGCTGGTTTTAGCTAAGTTTCAAAATACATTTGATGTTGTTATTGAACTGTTATAAAAATTTGGTGTCTTAATTTGTGGTTTTACCACACACCATCTCAAATTATTTTTTAAATACACAAGGGATAAATAAGTTTAAGTACATACATAAAAATACAGGACAACAAGACCAGACATTGTAACCTCTAAAGTGATTACTATTCATTGGAGGTTCAAGTAACACTGCCCTGTCCCATGAGGCCTTTCTCCCCTCTCCCACATGCACAGACTGTTGGAAGACTCTACTATTCTCCCTCCACTTTTCAAACATGTTTGTGGAGATGGTGTCCAACAACACCATTTGCCTAGGTCCCTCCTGGGTTTAGCACTGGGGCGCGTCAGAACCAAGAAAGTCAAGATACTGTCCATCAGAAGATAGAATATGGAAGTGTAGAGGCTCATGGAGTCCTGCTGAACTAAAGCTGCATTTTCAGTAAGGTTTTATCAACTTTATTATAAGTAATGTTCATGTGGACCAGTGTGCTGGAAGGAAAAACACCAAACCAATGTGTTATTTTTTTCTCTTTTTTGCATGTATGTGTAGAGTATACATGCATATGTAGATACAAGTGTGGGGGCCAATGTGTATGGAGGTGTTTGTGGAGGCCATAGGTTGGCAGTGGGTATCTTTTTTATTTTGTTTGATCTCCACTGTATATAGTAAGGCAGGATCTTTCACTTGAACCCCAAACTCACTGATTCAGCTAGTTTAGCTAGCTGGTGTGGTCCATGTACACGACAACCCAAATAAAATGTGTGATGTAAAGCACGATTGCAATGTCTCGGCTTGGCAGCATCCACACTGGCCTCCTTTCCTCTTTCACACTCTTCCTCAACAACACATCACCAAGAGCTTCTGCCAGGGAAATTTAAATAAGTGGGAGAAAAATCTTCCTTGAGGCTTTGGGAGGCTTTTCATCTCTGCTGCTGCTCCAGGCTTCAAGCATACAAGCAAATAAAAGCATGCAAAATGAAGCATAGAAAACAGCAAATAATCAAAAGCCAGTTAAAAACTGTTCTCTTGTCTTCATCTGCTGCCTGGTTCAATTACCTGGCCCATGAAATCAAGGTGGATATTACTAGATGCTGACCCCTGTGACCCCTGTGCAGAAGCCCTTGCAATTTTAAACAGGCAGATAAACCTGATTCTTGCTCAACGCTAAAGTGCATATATCAGAATAGCAGTTCCTATAAATAATCCCCATCATGCAGAGAAGCTGCCCTTGAAATAATGTGACTAAAACTGCAGGTGCTACACAGACCTGAAGACCCCTTGAAAAACACTTATCTGTCGGCAAGTTCCTGTGACAAGCCCAAGCAGATAGATGTGGCCCTCCAGTCAGAGAGGAAAAAGCTCAACTATGAGAAAATAAGAAGTACTCCTGTTGAGAAAAGCAAGGCTTACCTGCTTGTGTGATTTTAGTATGCAGATGGTTTCCTACTCTAAGGTCAAAAGATAAGTATTAAAATAGATTATGAGGTAGTACTTGAGAAACACATAAACAAATTGTGTGCATGAAAATATTTCTGGACAATTTTCATTTTAAAGGACTCTATAAATAATGTACAGGCACATAGAACAAGCAATAGCCCCAGGCAAGACAGCCAACACTGCCATACATTTTTGACAAGCCAGAGTAGATTATCTTACAGGTAGTTTTGTCAAATTTAATACAAGAAATAAAATCTCCCCTGAGTGGTATCTGTTGCACTTTATTGTGTTAATATACAAAATTCTGTATATTTTCACCTGTATTTTTATTACTTTATTAGTTATCCGAGTTAAGAAATTGAACTGTTATTGATAAATATTTATACTGAATGTACAGTCTGAAGTTAAAATTAAAAAAATAAAGCAAATACATGTTGAACTCAAGGTTGCAGCCTACCACGGGAAGGGGAAGCCTTCAAGCTTCCTGTGTCTCTCTGTATATGACCCTGTAAGACTCTGAGCCAAAGACATAAATCAGCTCTAAAAAACAAAATAGAAATGAAAGTAAAAGTTTAAAAATAGCTGATCTTATTTGACTAAAAAGTAGTAGAGAGCAAACCCAAGGTCATGGGGAACATAATCCATGATTCCTTGGGCTGTTTGGTGAGTGAATAACCAAGGGGAAAAAGATTTAAGCAAGATGGTTTGTGTCTGCCATGTGTCCTTGTACACAGTATGTAAAATCACCAAAATCAAGCCTTTAGTGAGATTTAGATAAGACTATATCTTTGAAAGTTGGCAGTTCTCCTTAATTCCATTTATGCACTCAATAAGATTCAATTAAAACCCCAAAGTATATTGGATTACAAAATTATTCTAAAATTAATTTGGAAGAAAGATCAATGAATGCGTCTTAGAGCATTGGGGATAGAAAGTACTGAAAATGTGGTCTCAAGTGGACAGGACACAAAGATGTAAAAACCACAGTTAAGCCTGTGTCATATTTATAAAGGAACTGAAAACACACTAGAATAAAATAAGTGCAGCAGAACTGAGAGCCCAGTAGAGGCAAGTGTGGGAGCATCTGCATGTGTGTGCATGTGTGTGCACATGCAGACTGAGAGAATGCAAGCGTGGGAGCATCTGCATGTGTGTGCATGTGTGTGCACATGCAGACTGAGAGAATGCAAGTGTGGGACCATGTGTGTGCACATGCAGACTGATAGAATGCAAGTGTGGGACCATGTGTGTGTACATGCAGACTGAGAGAATGCAAGTGTGAGACCATGTGTGTGCACATGCAGACAAAGAATATTTACTTCCATTAACAGTGTAAAGGCCAAGTAGAGAAATGTCTATTTTAAGAGGAATTTCAGTTGATTGCTTATTTTGTAATATCAATAAAAAAGGTTGGATGTATGATTGAGAAAAAAAGAAAATTAGATATAAATAATTTTAAAGGAAAATCAATTTAGGCAAATTAGAAACTACTTTGTAGATTTAAAAAATATGGTTTTCACATGCAATGCTCTGGGGAAAACATGGATATTCAGTTAACAACCTTATTTTTACTTCTAAACACTGAGAAGATGTAAGTAATGTAATTGTCCAAAGTTCAGTATTACCACTTCATAAAGAGTAGCTTGGTGAAAGGGAACACGGGGCCTCGATGTACAGCCAGACTAAACACATGAATTTGTATCAAATTGTAAAATGAAAATGAAAATAAGGATTTCACAATATTCAGTCTCACTCAGTGGAGCCATGGAAAAGAAACACAGCACTCAAAAGCCTATATTACATTCTATTTTGTGTGTGCATGTGTGTTTTACATGCATGTTTGTGCACTTGTGTGGCAAGTAAGCTCACTCATATGTGTGCATGGAAAGGCCAGAGGCTTCCATGTTAGATTTTGAAATGGAGTCTCTTGCTAAACCTGAACCTTACCATTCTGAATATTTTGGCTGTCCAGGGAGCCCCAGGATCCATCTGTCTAAGCCTTCCACTCCATCATGTTGGAGCTACAGGTGCGTGCCTATGTGCACACAAACAGACACACACAGATACAGACACACACACACACAGAGATACAGTTTTTACATGGCTTCTGGGGAATCCAAACTCAAGTCTTTATGCTTGCTCAGCAATCATTTTTTTTACTGATCATCTTCCTAAAGCTTAGATTTTAACTAGAATCACATCAACTTTGGTCATACATCCATTCTACTACTAACCAGCTATGAGACCTTGGTTAGATTTGTTTAAATTTCCTCAAAATACATTTCCTAACCTTTAAAAAGAGAGGGGGGTTCTATGAATAAGTCCTCATGAATGAATAACACATATGATGCCCTGGTTCGATACCTAGCACTAAATAAAGAAAAAGAAAGAATGAATAATAAGGTCCTCTGTAGTTATCACACAGTGTAACATGGACACCGATGACAGGGTTTATATTATGAACGGCCTCTAGAGGGTCTTAGTCGGTTCTAGCTTTTATTGTTAAATTTGCCTTCATCCTTTGAATTAGCACATTTTTGGAACCATAGTGCTGGTGAAAGGATGACAAGTCTTCCTGGGAGAATGCAAACAAATGTAAGGCCTCTGTAAAACAACTGGGTATTGTGAGGACTTTTTAACTTTCACTACCTTAATTTAATATGCTATTTCTAGGAATTTCTCCTGTAGGAGAGGGCAATAAAATATCAGACAATGAGATCAAATAGAAAAATTTGTCACAATCTGATGACAACAAAATCATTGATAATCTAAAATATAAAAATAGTTTCTCAATTTACTAGATAGTTCTCTTTTTCTCCCTGTGTGATGTGTGTAGGGGATGTATGATGTGTGTGTGCCTGTGTGATGTGTGTGTGTGTGTGTGTATGTGTGTGTGTTCATATGTGTGAATGCTGGTGCACTCCACAATGTACAAGTGAGCAATTAAGATGTCTGTCCTGCACTCCCACTATCCTGGAGGAGGCAAGGTCATTTGTTTGTATTTCTGCTGCACGTACAGGCTGGCTGGACTCTGGACTTCTGGGAATTCAGTCTCTGCTTCCTCCAATAGGAGGCGTCTCCTGTAGCAGTGTCTGGGCTGCAGACACTTCCAGGATGTGTCCAGAAAACAAACCAGGTCCTTACTGCTGCGTGTCAAGCACTTTGACCTAACAAGCCTCAGCTCCTACATAACATTTTTTTCAGCTTGATGTGTTTGACAGCGTGGGAAAGTGGCCTTTTTTGTTATTCACTGTTATGAACAGAACATAGTCTGGAGAGAACCTTGCAGATAACAGATGTTAATCCATATCTAAGCTGGCTTGAAGGACAGAATTTAAAATTAATAATAATAAATAAATAAATAAAATGCACAATCACAAATATACTATAGTCATCATAAAAGAATCATGGAAAAGAAATATAAAATGCTAACAATGCTGATTAGGTGACTTTTTGTCTGCCTCTTTAGATTTTTGCTTGTTCATTATTTGTGTCAATGGACACAATGGCTTACTATGTTTATAATCATGAAAATAATGAATGGAGAAAACCTTAAGGAAATCGAATAGAATCCAATGGCTCTATTATTTCCTGGCCCACTACCTTAAGGAGGGAGCAAATCTTCATTCTCATTGTAGCATAAAATAGGGAAGGAGACATGAATAACATGAGCAATGTGTGATAGAATCTTCAAACACACCCCAGGAAGGAAACCATTATGGTTTGAATCTGAATCAGCCAGAAGCTTTTGTTTGTGTTAGCAGCTGGTAACTCTTTGTGCAGAGACACAGGAAGGTGAGGCTTTCCACAGGAGGGTGGAAAGAGGCTTTTAGAAACAAGAGCTGATGGTCACCCCTGGACCATGGCTCCTACCACATGAACATCACTATGCCTTCTGTTCCATAATAGGCTGAGAGGCTTCAAAACCCTGAGCCAAAAGAAACCTCGAATCTATACTATGTTTCTATCAGGCATTCAGGTCACAGAGCTGCAAATGTAACTAATATAGAAAGCACTACAGAAAAAATTAATTTAAGTAAAAAATTCATTCTATTAGGAAACTTGTGCTATAGATATACATACATATATACATATATGTATTGTCCCCTATATAGTTTATATATAAATAAAATACAGTAATAAATGCCCTTAAAACAATTACTTGTTTTCTCTAAATGAGTTATATTTGATGCTAGACACATAATGGCCAAGAGATTGTACACTATCAACTTTCTGAAATCTTTCACAATTCTTTTCATTTGAAACTTAAGCTCTACAAAATGTAAAAGAATCAGTAGACCCTTGCCTTTCTCAAAGGAGAAGCCCAAACAACATCTCAAAATCTCAGATGGTCAAACATTCTCGCCCCAGGTAAAGAGTTCTAGTTTAAGTAAATTTGCAAGATGCCAGAATTTCCAGTTTTCTAAAGAAAGAGTAATGTTTTATTTTAGAAATTGTATCTTAAAATGTTCTTCTCTGATATGTATCACTTTGATCCTACACTCACTCATTCTATTACTCATCAGTTGTGTGATCCTATTTTGTAAAGAACTGTTTTACAGCTATGTATCCTTGAGTATAACTTCCATGATGGGTTTCCAAAGTCCAAAGAGATAGAACGTGCATGGGAGTGCAGATGAAATTTAAAAATGGTCCTGAGTGGCCTGCTACAGCATCTGGCTATGGGTAGACAAGAATACTAGGCCAAGCATATAAGCTTTGAGTCTTTACATAGTGAAAATATTTAACCAATGCAACTCTCAATTTCCAGCTTTGGTTGATGACTATTTTCCCTCTGTCTCCATCCTATGATAGCCACATGCAGAGTCCTTGATTGAAAGGTCAGATCATCCAGAAAGGGAAATACAGTCACTCCATCCTGTTGCACTTATGAATAAACTGATTAAATCTGTTATGACTCCTAATTTAATCATCTACCAAAAGACAAGTCTACAACCAGATTAAGCAAGAAAACATCATTTCAGTAACTTTCATCTACATAACCACCAGTAAATCCTAAGTGCTACATGGCTGGTCCAGTTTGTTCCTGTTGCCAATATAACAGAGAGCACAGAGGAATGACATAAGCATCTGCACTATAATTTAGTCTTCTTCCCCCCCTCCCCTCTGTTTCCCTCCCTTTCTTCTTCCTTTTTTCTTCCTTTCTTCCTTCATTTATTTATGTTATTTTGTTGGTAATGATATTTTTTGTTTGCTTTGGTTTGGTTTATTTCAGGAATGGCCTTGCTATGTATCCCAGGATGGATCCTAACTCATTATCTTCTCATCTGTTTCCTTACTGATGGAATTAGAGACACATACCACTATGAGCAACTCACTTGGGACTGTTTGTTTGTTTGTTTGTTTGTTTGTTGAATTGATGAAATAGAGCTGGAAGAGAGGCTCAAGGGAAACAAAATAGTCAGAGATTCTCTAGGGAAAAAGACAGGGTGTATAGAAAAAGAATGGAGATTCAAATTTAGATGTTTAATGGGTGACATGATGTCCTTTTTAGAGTAACCATATGCCTTTTATGGTGTTCTTTTAATTTTTCCTTCTAATTTACCAAGTGATAAGCACAATTCTGGCTCATTCAGTACAGTTAATCCCAAATAGTTATCTAATATGCATGTTTCTCATGAGAGCACAACATGTTAAATATCACAATCAGATCTTTGAAGAATTTCAAATAACAGATCTCCAAAATATAGTTCTAATGTTTTTGTGCTTGTGGACTCTAACTAAATTAACTCACTGATGATATAAATAAATAATTTAAAAGGAAAAATTTAAAAATGAACACAATGAAGATGATCCACAGCAGCTAAGTGCTGCACACTGCCATCTGGTGCTAAGTGTCCATAATGTCAGCTGCTTGTGGAAGCTACCAAAAAGGGGCAAAGGCTGTATTTTAAAGTAATTTTACCTGAATACAATTGAAAACATATTTAACCTCAATATTTCAACAGAAAAAAGGGAGTGATATTGCAAATAGATGAAATTATACATGTCATTAAAAGTGCTTTTCTCAATAAGACATATCCAAGTAGGTTAGTGTGGTAGAATGTTTTCTGTATGATGTAAATAAAGAACTGTTTGGGCCCATGCATGGCACCATAGAAGTGGGTGGAGAATCAGAGGCAGCCAGGTAGGAAAAGGGTGGAGTTAGGTCACTCTCGATCCATCCTCCGCAGAAGAAGCATATAGGAATCCAGGTGAGCCACGGGCTGTGGGCCACGTGGTGAAAGATTAATAGAAATGGGTTGAATTAAGATGAAAGAGCTAGCTAGTAATGTGCTTAAGACATGGGCCAAACAGTTTAAAGGATATAAGCGTGTGATTCATTTCTTTGGGGGATGAAAGCCGCGGCACGTGAACCAAGTTCCAACCGCCGCCGTGTGCCAGGTTACAAAACCACCCGGACCCAAAAGGGGCCAGGAAACCTACTACAACAAGTTAGAACATATATAAATCTGTAGATTTTGTTAAAGACAGGAAATAATTTGTTTTAAAATGGTATATGTGTATGTAGTGCTCAGAATTGAATCCAAGGCTTTTCACATGTAGACAAGTTGGTCTACCACTGAGCTACATTGCCTGCTAAGGTGGGTTTTATTTGCTTTTTGTTTCTTTTGAGATGGGATTCTTTATAATCCCACAGGGGCCTTAGACTCACTGTAGAGCTCAGGATGACCTTGAACTTCTCAAGTTCTTCCTGGCTCCACCTCTTGAGCACTGGGATTAAAGGTGTACAATACAATACAACATGAAATCCTGGCTCCACCTCTTGAGTGCTGAAATTAAAGGTATACAATACAATACAACATGAAACTGATAGTTTTTACTCTGTGCTTAACCCAGCAAAATATTTTACTGTGGGTGACAGACAGATGGCTCACTGGTTAAGAGCAATCATGAGGACCGGAGTTTAGATCTCAGCACCCACATGACAAGCTGACTATCCTATTCATGCCTGTAACCTCAGCTCTGAAGGTAACAGAGACATCAGAGGCTGATTTCAGCCTAGCCCATAAAATGTGCATTAGATTTAAGAAACCCCATCCTTCAAAGGAATAGTCAGAGAGTGACAGAGGATAACAGACACCCTTTTCTGATCTTCTTGTGCAGGAATGAGTGCACCTACATACACACACACACACACACACACACACACACACACACACATACACACACCCCTAAATAAATCTTACAAAAAATATTTCTAAATAATAAAATTTTAGAAGATCTTTTAAAAGATTTTTTTTAAAAAAAATATTTACCTGTAAGTGGAACACATCTGGTGAGTCTGTATTATGAATATGTTCAGAATGACATCAGGTGATGCTAAATAATTACTAATGATATTTTAATATTTCCTCACAGACTGCTACAATGTTGCTCAAGTGCACAGGTTATAACCTCAGGTTAACGTACCATGGATTCTCAGTTTGACTTCATTTTCCTTAGGTTGAGAGATGTTTTATGTCTGAAAAGCTGGCCAATGGAGCTCCCCTCTGAATTTTAGCCGGGTAAAGCAAAGCCTGGCAACAATTGGCAACAATTAAACCAGACCTGTGTTGAAAGGATCCAGAACAAGTATGCTGTGGATGAGTTGATAACCAGCAAGGACATGGATTTAGCGTTTATATTCTAGAATGGCAGTCTTCCTGCCTCAGCCTCCCAGATTCTAGGACAAGCCTGTACTACCATGCCCTCTCAAGACCACCAATCATAATTTTAAGAGCATCTAGTCAGCTAGTTGGTGCATTCATTTTGTGGCACTGGGGGGCTTCAAGGTCTTCCTCAAACTAGGCAAGTGCTTTGCTACTGACCTATATTTTCAGCTCTAAAAGCTCTCAGACAGTTGGATAGGTTGTTATTGTTACTGTTGTTTGGTTACTTGTTCTTGCTTTTCATTCATGTGCAGAATTGTTTTATGTCAGCTCAACACAAGCTAGAGTTATCTGAAAGATGGGAACCTCAATTAAAAAGATGCCTCTATAAGATCCAGCTGTAGTGCATTTTCTTAATTAGTGGTTGATGGGGCCCAGCCCATTGTGGGTGGTACCATCAGTGGCCTGGTGGTCCTGATTCTATAAGAAAGGAAGCTGAGAAAGCCATGAGGAACAAGCCAGTAAGCAGCACCCCCTTATGGCTCTTTATCAACTCCTTTCTCCAGGTTCCTGCTCTGTTTGTCCTGCCCTGACTTCCTTCCATGGCTAGGAGTGATGTAGAAGTGTAAGCCATTACCTCTTTTCTTTCCAACTTGCTTCTTGGTCATCGTGCTTCATTTCAGAAATAGATAAACTAAGATTATTTATGTGTCAGGTGCCAGGGTTGAACCCAGAACCTATCACAGTTGAGGCAACTGTCCTAAACTTGAGACGCATTTCCACTTCTTACTTCTAGCTCTCAGCTACAATATCCATAGTGAACAATCCTGAAAACTCTCTCTAAACCACTGCCATTTAAATTTTTGGTTGTGAGCCTAGCCTTTAACGGCTGAGCCATCTCTCCAGCCCGCCATTTAATTTTTTAAAACTCACTCTCTTTTGTAAAATAAAAATGTTAAGTTCTCTTCTAGCAATATTTTAAATTAATGCACACATTATATAAACAGCTTATGGAAGCTTTTTAATACTGTTTTCTTTTGTATTGCAAAAGATGTTTTTCCTTTCTATTGTCATTTCCGTGATTCTGTATCAACATGGCTATTAATACAGCCTATGTATTCCTTTACTAACAATGGAAAACATCAGAGGAAATCAGTAAGCAATTTGACTGTTGAGCTTGTTACATCACTTTGCTAAAAATAGAAAGACAGTGAAGGGGCAGACGGACAGATAGGTAGATGATAGAAAACTGCAGGCAAGTAGAAGGCTGGCTGGCTAGACAGTCAGATAGTAGGTATATGGATAGATATTGGATGAAACACATGTTTAAAAGTGTTATCTGGGGGCTGTGGATAAGGGCACTGACTGTTCTTCCAGAGGTCCTAAGTTCAGTTCCCAGCAACCACATGGTGGCTCACAACCATCAGTAACAAGATTTGGAGTCTTCTTCTGACCTGTAGGTGTACATTCAGAAAAAAACACTGTATACATAATAAATAAATATTTCTTTAAAAAATGTTATCTCTATTCCCATAAAAATTACTAATTTAAATAATTCCCAAAGGAAATTTTATCAAAACTATAATTTGGGAAACTTCCAATGTCCTTTACTCCCTCACCTCTGTAGAGGGCACCTATTAGGGCATGTAGCAGAAACAGAACTTACTCTAAATATAACAGCTTATGAAAGGGAGTTTGGGGGCTGGAGAGATGGCTCAGTCCTTCAGGAGGACCTGAGTTCAATTCCCAACATCACATGGCAGCTAACAACTGTCTGTAATTCCAAGATCTGACACCCTTACACAGTTAAACATGCAGGCAAAACACAAATTGACATAAAATAAAAATAATTTTTTTTAAAAAAAAAGAAAGTCAGTTTGGAGAACATTTAAGATTGTTACATAGTGCTGAGATGGCAATCATCATAAGGCCCACAGGTTAGCAGAATTACAAAGACAACTGAAAAGTTGTAAGGTCCAGACTCCATGATCATAGCCCACTGACCTTATGCATATGGTCTAAAATGAGATTCTCCCAGGTCAGAAGATAGAGAGCGCCATAGTGCCTGGAATAAAAGAAGTCCTTCAACAGTCACAGGCTGTGATTTACTCAGAATCTAGAGAGCTCCACAGCTCTATATGTACGTATGTGTGCCTGTTTGAGTTATATGTGTACCCTATATGTAGTTGCCTGAAGAAGGCCATAAGAGGGTGTCAGATCCCCTGGAACAGACATTATAAGCCCTTGTGATGACCAATGAAGCTTCTGGGAATCAAACCCAGGTCCCCTGCAAAATGCTGAGCAGTCTCTCCAGACTCACCACGAACATTTTTAAAATTTTATTGGTGAAAATGTCAGTGAATGAATAAAGAGAATGAACTGGAATATCTTCACTCCATGGCAGTATGGCTGAGACTCTGAAAGCTTCCTTATTCTAGATATACACTACATCTAAAGTTTTGAAACACAAAGACTGCATGAATCTCACATGCAAAATTTCAATTATAGCAATATCATTTGGATTTATCTATAAATAAATATTTATGTTGAAATTTTTATTGAATAGCACTATTCTTAAGCCTAAGTATTAAAGTACATATGAAATTAGTGTCTACCAAGGGACTCCCTGGAAGAGAGTTCTAGAACAACATAAAAGAAGAAAAACAGCAACAATGGGGCTTTTGAAGCAAGTTCCTTAAGCCTTTAGAGAGAGAGAAATCAGTCATTAAAAAAATAAGATGCAGAATACAGCAAACACATGTTCTGAACATGTCATCACTATTTAAAGTGCTCTGTGAAGGACAGACTATTCTATGAAGATTATAAAAACTATGACACTTGTTTATCTAATTATTAGCACAACTAAGTGGGAAAAAAAGTGAGCATGGCAGATATTCAGTAAGCATTTTCCTCACTAACTACACTTTCCTCCTTCTTGGACTTTGCATTTTCAGATGCTAGATGCTCACCTGGAGACTGACATCTTCTTGGTTGCTAAGCAATAAGACAGGTTGGCAGTTGTTTGCCTTTCATGAAGTTGCCTTCTAGGACTTTGCCTGAAGATAACACAAGTTAACCCATGTGGGCTCTGGCCTGACTTGTACTAGGAAGCAGTGCAATGTTTCAGAGGAAAATCAGAAACTTTACACTTGCACAATTTAGAACAAATGGCTGGCTTCCTCAGAGCTTAATTTTACTTTCCATTTCAGAAAATTAAATGTAATTGCATTGTCTTCTAACCAAAGTTGACTGATGGGTCTAGAGGATTAGAATCATGTTGTATTTTGACAAGAGACTCTTATAAACTATAAGGTCATTCAATCAATCTGCATCCTCAAAGTGAAGCTGAGGCCAATACTCTAAGAGTATGTTCTTCCTGGAGCATCAATGAGTCTTTAAATGTTTCAAAGATCCAAACTCAGTTCAGTCTATCAAACTGCTCTCACTTAGTCAAACACAAATTCCTGTTCCAAACACCCTATTGGCCATCAGTTTAGCACAAATAAATAATGCTTACCTCATCAGTGAGAATACCATTTTACAGTTCAAAATGTTAGAATTCAATCAAAATTTTCCAACGACACAGAGCCTCTAGCCTCTCTTGGCATTCATGTTTGATAACCTTTCAAGGACAACCTTCTAAGTCACAGTTGAGATAAACTCACTGAAAAAGCATTCTTTTTTCTATTATTTTTATTTTAATTAAAATAGTTTTTCACATATATTATAATTCTGATTACAGTTCCCCAATTCCTTCAAGATTCTCCTCACCCCCTCCCATCTAAATCTGACTCTCCTCAGAAGACAGGCATCTAACAGATAATAATAAAATAAAACAGAATAAAATAAAAACAAAGACAAAGAAAGGGAGAAAGAGAAAAATAGAGAGAGCCAAAGAAAAAGCACAAGAAATATATATAGATGAAAAGACACTCATTCACACACACAGGAATCCCATAAAAAGCATCTTTTGCAGCAGTGTTTTAACTTACTGAAAGTCCAACAGGTTTGTTTGGGTTTAAGGCCCACATGCTGATCACAGAGACACTGATCAGTTACTATGATTTCATGTCAATGCTTCCCTGGAGTATATTCCCAAAGAACAGGAGAAAATGAATCCCCTCACACTGAGTGAGGTGATAGTGTGACTTGTCCAACCCTCTCCTGACTAACTGCCTCTGCCATCACTCTCTGAACCAAGTCAGACTGATACCATTGTGAGTCCAGAACTCATTAAGAAAATTCTTGCACAAGCAAGCTCCTCTAAATGTAGATGTACACCTATAAAAGGTGTACCTAACCCTAACCTAGTGCCCATCACAGGAGAGATGAATTCACCCCTGTCCTCTGCATTTTCATGTGTTTTATAGAGCCACACCTTTATAAACAAGTTCTTTCATACTAAGGGGGAAAGAAAGCAATATGTAATACTCAAGCAATGACCTTAAATGGCATTTAAGAAAGAGAGAAGAAGCCAGAGAAAGAAAAGCATTAAGATAAACAAAGAAGTCATTCTACATAAAACAAACATGACAGGATGTCCTGCAGGCTTTCCCCAGGAAGTTGGGAATGCAGACACAACATAATCAACCTCAGCATCTTCATCCTTAAGAAGCCTTGGTCCCCTAACTGCCACCTCTCCCTCCTCTGGCTTTTTTCAGTGAGTTTGTGCAGCAGCAACTATCTTCATCAATATGCACATCCTCACCTATAAGGCTTCAGTCCTCAAACAGAAACCACTGGATGTCCTCAGGGACAGAAACCACCGCCCCAGAGGGAAGCAAAACCAAAGGCTGGAGGAGGTGCAAATACAGGTGCCTTGTGGCTCTAGCATCACCTAGAACTGGCTGCAAAGCTGAAAGTCCACACAAGAAGCAGGCTCCTGGACCTACTTTGGCTGCTTGCTCAGCCAGAGGGACCAGATGAGCTCAAGAAGGCTGCAGTGCAGATCTGACTCCAAAGGATCCTCTAGCCGACCCCTCCACCCCCTCTCACCCTGAGGCTGTGATTTTCTAACTCTTTGGGGTAGGTAGGGCACAAAGGTAGCCAAGGGGAAACAGGCCTGGCTATTTTTTGCCAGGAGTTGTTGAAGGTGGGGCTGACTGGAGATAGCCATAGAGCAGGGGCTCTTGAGTCAACTAAACGCCAGCATCCCTTTCATATCTTAAGGACCAGGACCACTTCCTCTGAGACATGTGGCAGCCAGTGACTGGGACTAAGGGCGAGAAGGAGCTCCCATGCACTCCTAGTCACTGCAGTATCTTTCAGGAACACTCAGGTGGGCACAGTCTGGGTAGGTCAGCTGGGCAGAGCTCAGTATCACTGGGGGTGAGGTGTGTGTGTGTGTGTGTGTGTGTGTGTGTGTGTGTGTGTATGTGTGTGTGTACGCGTGAGTGCCAGGCTTGGGGAGCTACATCATACAGTAAGAGGTCACAATGGTACCCCCAGAAGCCACCCCCTGAGCGGCAAGGCTGAAGGAAAGATCGCGGCTGCAAGCTGGGAAACTTGATAAGCACACAAGCTGCCTCTCAGGCAGGACGTGTCCCTCAACCCCGAGCTCTCAGATGCGCCCCACAACCTCAGAATTCACCCATTCTCACCAGTGATACCCGCAAAATTCCCTCCCCCGGAGCCCCAGGATCCCAGGCAGAATGTTACCTCTCACAGAGGCTGAGTAGGGGGCGATAGCAGCGGCAGACACTTTCGGGCTGACTTTCCTGTGTTCTCCAGTGAGAGCGTGTGCGCCCAAGCAGAAGCTGTAACCTGCTATTTATAGCGGCTAGCTCAGCATCCCGGGCTGGGAACCCGGAGGATGCTAACGCGCAGGGCGCGGGCTGTGGCTCCCGGCTCCCTGCTCCCCTCTCCGGGCTGGCAGCTCACGCTCCGCCTGCCGCCCTAGAAGTTGCTCCTCGCCCGCGGCTCACACGCCCCCTGGCACTGTCGCCAAGTCCCCACCCCCAATGCCCAGCTTCTCTTCCTCTTCGTTGTAGGCTCACTCCCTCAGAATGATCTCCTCCCAATGTCACCAACCAGTCACCTAAGAGAAACAGCAGAGGACTCGCAACTGGCGCAGCTCGCCTGCCTGTCACAGATGGAGTGGTCCAGATCGCACAGTTCTGAAATGACCACAACACGCTGCTTCTGTTTACTGATACCCACCCTGGGGTGTGGGAATCACAGGAGCAAAGGGGAGGGGTGGCCTGAGGCAGGCACAGTGCAACCAGGGCAAGCGCAGAGCACACACACATAGACACACACACACAGACACACACACACACACACACACACACACACACACACACACACACACACACACACACACACACTAATGTTACAGGACAAGAGAAGGGGCCACAGACCAATCCCCACTGATTGACACCGGGAGGAGGATTGGGCGTGGGAGTTATGGGAAGCGGTATCTCATGTTTTGGTGACTTCCGTATGTCACAATTCTGAGAACTCTTTCTCCCTTGACCCAGGCTGAGTAAATCTGTGCACAGGGGCAGCCCACAGCCTGTCTCCACCTTGCACAAAGTGGAAAGTGCTCGCAACCACCGGGCTCATGCCTTTGACAGCCTGGTTGCATGGAGACAAAACCGCCCTCGGTGTGTTTGGGGTGTCAGGAAATTGAGTGTGTAATCACGCAGTCTGGAAAGAGACTAAAACTCCCCCACTTCCTTGCCAACAATCCCGCGGGGTGATGGGTAGCCTGGATAGTCCAGGCTATGGGGGTAGGGCAGATGGCTCTCTCCATCTGTGCCTTACAGGTGCCACCTGGTGGTTTTCTTGGAGAAGTTTAGACCACTCTGCTCAGACTTAACCCTGCCCAGGGTTTATCCAAAAAAGCACGTAGAACTTTTTCTCCCTTGAAACCCTTTAAACCAGCATTTTAAATAAAGTACACAAGTGTGACATTTGTCAGACAAAGAGCCTGGAATCTTAAAGTCAGGGAAATCAATTTGGGTTAAGGCAGTGCTTAACAGCATTACAAAATGGGAGGCTGTGTCTGCCCCCAGCTGTCACTGCCTTAATCTAGACATCCATTTACTTCCCCAGTATTTACTGCTAGATATTCTTTGTTGATGAGTACAGGGACTTAGATGGCTTCAGTCCTTTGGGGCAGGAGTTGCAGGAAGAACGGGAAAGGGTGGAGAGCAGGGGAGAGTGGGGGGAGAGAGGGAGGAAATTTCTTTGGTTGGTTTGGTTTGGTTGATTGGTTGATTGGTTGGTAGGTGGCTTGGTTGTTTGTTTGGTTGGTTGGTTTGGTTAGTTGGTTGATTGGTTGGTTGGTTGGTCTGGTTGGTTGGTTTGGTTGGTTGTTTGGTTGATTTAGTTAGTTGCTTGGTTGGTTTGGTTGGTTGGTTGATTGGTTTGTTGGTTTGGTTTGTTGTTTGACTGGTTGGTAAGTTGGTTGTTTGGTTTGATTGTCTGGTTGATAGTTTGGTTGGTGGGTTTGGCTTGTTGGTTTGTTGGTTGGTTTGGGTTGGCCAGTTGCTTGGTTTGGTTTGGTTGGATGGGTTTTGTTTGATTTTCAGATATTTTGTTTGGCCTCTACACTTCCAGAGCTTGGAATAGTAGTTAACATATTGTACTTTCAACAAATGTCTAAAGAATGAATCATAAACACTGTGGGCCAGAAGCTATGTTGGCTCCTTCTTACCCTACTCTCTACAGGCCTCCCTGACTTTTTCTCCAAGTCATGTCTGCTCTGCTCAGCCATTACAGGTGAACTAAAGAGAGGAAAAAGTGAGATGGTGAGAACCAACTTGTTCATCGAACCCTATTAGGTCATGGGTCACCCCTGAGGAGCTGGCTATGCACTGGTAACACACTCTGTGGCAAGCAATGGGTAAGTTCTGTTCATTCCATCTGCTGGAAAGATGGTACAGTCTGCCACTCTCAGCAATTCATCCCATAAAACACATATAGAATGGAAGACTATGAGGACTGAAGATCCAGATCTTCACCACCACACTGAAGATATCAGCAATGCTGTAAAGGCTGCCATAGAAGTGTCAGGACCAGTAAAGTG
The DNA here is from genome assembly GCA_004025045.1 of Sigmodon hispidus. Lineage (NCBI taxonomy): Eukaryota > Metazoa > Chordata > Mammalia > Rodentia > Cricetidae > Sigmodon > Sigmodon hispidus. The sequence goes on from PVIH01010939.1 coordinate 45,472, forward strand.
CTCCTTCTAAAACAGAGTTATCAAGCAGAGTTACTGGACAGGAACACTCAAAGTCACACACACACACACACACACACACACACACTTATTCTCTTTCTGTCTCAAGTTAGAAGAGATAACCACCAAACTTGACAAAACAAAATATAATAAAATGAAGCAAAAACTATCATAACAAAATTGTACACAGCAACCCCACAGGAGGAAAACAGTCCCAAGAGCAGGCACAAGGATTAGAGGTCTCCTTGTTCTCACAGTCAGGGATCCCTTAAAAACACTAAGTAAGTAGCTATAATATATATGCAGAGGATATGGTACAGACCCATGTAGGCGTGTGCTTGCTCCCTCTGTCTCTATGAGCTCATATATACCTTGCTTGATTAATTCAGGTGGCCTTCTTTTCCTGAAGTCCTCCATCCTCTCTGGCTCTTACAATCTTTCTGCCTCCCTTTTCCTGAGCCCTGAGGGGAGAGATTTGATGAAAACCTCCAATTTACATTCTGTGTGTGTGTGTATGTGTGTGTGTGTGTGCATAATGTCTGACCATGGGTCTCTGTACCTACTCCCATCTGCTGTCATGACTCTATGAGTATAGCAGAATAGCACCAGAAATCATTTCATTGATTTTTTTAACCAGTATTGTGATATTTCTTTAGATCTCTGAGCTACCTAGTCTCAGCTTACTAGTTATCCAAGAAATGTCAGGTGTCAGTTCCTTCTCGTGGAGTGGATCTAATCAGGCATTGGTTGGCTACTTCCACAGGTTCTGTGCCACTATTGTCCTGGCATATTCTGTAGGAAGGACAGATTATAGGTCAAAGGTTTTGTGGCTGGATTACTGTCTACCTTTCTCTTTCCATAGTTTGCAAGTACCTTACCACACCAAGGACACTAGAATATAGGGGTGAGGGTTCCACGTGGGCACCAGCTCTTGCTCAATGAGTTGTGTGAGTATTGTTATTGGAAATGGGGCCTCTTTGTCAGATTGCACAGCATCCTGTTGTCTTAGCAACAGCCTGGTTTGTTTGGGGATTTCCCTGGAACACCCAGGGCCAACAATTCAACTGAATGTACCTTAATCCCACCCCTGAGAGCCTTGACTGGCTACAAAAGATGGCTATTTAAGCTCCATATCTATTACTAGGAGTCCTCATTAGGATCACCTTCATAGATTCCAGAAGATTTGACTGCATTATATTTCCACACCAACTCCAGATTCCCCATCCCAATTTCAGCCTTATCTCCCTGCATTCTCTCCCTCTATGTCATCTGACCCCTGTACCTGATTCCCACCCCTAGTCCCCACTCTCCAGACCCCACCCATCCCCAGTCTGACCCTAAAATCTATTCTATTTTCTCCTCCCAGGGAGATCCCTGTGGTCCCACCTAGATCCCTTCTTTTTACCTAAACTCTTTGGGTGTACAGATTGTAGTTTGGTTATCATTTATTTAATAGCTAACACCCCCTTATAAGTAAATATATAACATATTTATCTTTCTGGGTTTGGGATACCTCACTAAAGATAATTTTTCTATTTCCATCATTTGCCTGAAAATTTTATGATGTCATTTTTAACAGTTGATTAATATTCCATTGTGTACATGTGCCACATTTTGTTCATTCATTCTTCTGTCGAAAAATATCTAACCTGTTTCCAGTTTCTGGCTATTATAAATAAAGTTGCATTGAACATAGTTGAGCAAGTATTGTAATTGCACGAATGAGACTCAGAGCTAAATATTAGGGGAAGCCTGAAATATCAGAGAGAGGAAGCACCACAGTCAATTCTCACTCAGCTGTCTTGCAACTTCTTCACCCTCGATCCTGGTTGCTTCTGCCTGTGGCTTCTGTCTGCCTGGTTTCTACCTATCCCATCCAGATAAGGATTAAAGGTGTGTAGCCTTGAACTAACAGAAACAGAAGTTCTGTCTCTGGAGTTATGGGATAAAGAATGTTGATCCCACTCCTGGCTTTCCTTGTGCTGGGATTAAAGGTGTGTATGATAGAATCAGCTGCTTATCCTTGTATTCAAGGATCAAGGATTTCCTGAGCTGTCTGCCTAGGATTTGACTGGGTGGTCTCTCTGATATCCCAGGATTTATTAAATATTTAACATATATCCACAAAGTATCTTTGTGGTGGGATGAAGCATCTTGTGCTTGAAGCATATTATGCTCAAGAGTAGAATAGTTGGGTCTTGAAGTAGATCAACTCCCAACTTTCTGAGGAACTGCCTTGGGACTTATGGGCCAAATGCTGATTCACACTGAAGCGTTCCGATATTCCAAGGCATCAAACCCTAATCCAGTCAGCCATAGCCGGGTCAGGCAAGCAGAACAACCACATAGATCGCAGTGGAGGACTGTACTAGAAGGAAAGCTTTGTGAATTGTCTCATGAGATGGGACCAGGGCTTGCCCCACCGCTAGTGTCTTTCTAGTTTCTTTCTAGTTTCTAAACAATGCTCAGACAGGAAGTGGAAAGTGGAGAGGGAAGCCGAAGGAGCACAGGGTTCCTGAGTTCAAGTTCATCCGGCTGTCTTTCTGAGCACAGAATGAGACAGAATGCTTCTCACTGCTGGTGGTGGCACTGGAGTGGTTTGAACAGAAATGCCTTATGTGATCTCCTAATGTAGGAATGAGTAAGCTAGAACAAGGTATTGAGATTTTTACAGACAATTTCCTTTAGCTTCTTTTTAATGGCAAATTAGATAAAAGATTTTTTAAATAAAGCGAGTGTGATGTAATTTTACATTTATTGAAGATAAACATTCTTCTCTCACTTTACATAATATTTTTCTAGAATTGCATGTAAATTACATATTTAAAATTCAGTCATATTTTAGCTATAATTAGATGGTAGATATTAACATTCTTATGGTCATAAACATTCGGAAATGTGAAGAGATCCATGGACTTACTCTCCAGAGGACAGAAAACATTACACCCTGTTGACTTGGGATAGCAAAGAGTTTGTGAAGGAGAATTCTAGAGCTGCCGGCTCAGCACTGTTTTGATCTGCTCTCTATCACCCCACTTGAAAAAAAGGAAACAAAGTCTCCTTGAACAAAGCATTCAAAATGCCAGCAGGTGTCGGCATCCCTGTGATAACCACTTCCTCCTGACTCCACTCTGAGGTGTGAGTAGAAAGAGAATGCTGAGCTCTCAAGAGGAGGGAAGCTGTGTGGAAGCCTGCTGTCTTCATGTTTTAGGGCTTAATATTTTCTACAAGAAACACAGGTCAGAGGGTTTAAACAAGGGTGGTACATTTCTCACAGTTCTAGAGCCTATAAATCCAAGATCAGTGAATCTCAAGTCTTGATTTCTTTGGCACCTTTCCTTGGCATGCAGATGCCACTTCTCTGGTCATCTTCCCTAGGGTCTCTGCATCTATATTTCCTCTTCTTAAAATAAACCAATCATATTAAAGTAAAGAACCTTCTTAATGATTTCCCTAAAGGAAAACCAATAACCAAGTTGAAGGCCCTATTTTGAATGAGAGGAGGGAGAATGATTTGCTCATAATCAGTGTCCACAGCACCAAACTTGAGAGTCAAAGAAATATAACTCCTGCTTTATGTAATGAAAACCCAGGAGTAAAAGAATAAGTCTGTTCCCAGTTTGTTTGGGTTTTTTGTTTTGGTTTTGGTTTTTGGTATTTTTTTGTTGTTGTTGTTTAAAAATTTCAGTTTTCAGGAAGATCCTGGAACATGGAACTATACAACGTGCAAAGTAAAAATATGCATGCTGGTTTGTTTACCCAAATCCTCCAGGCTGAGGATCCCTGACTTCTGTGTGTTGCCTAAGTGATAAGGCCAGCTTGAGGCTCCTAAGAGGCATGAGGAGGCTTAAGCATCACTTAAAAGAGAAAGCCTGTGTGGGAGAAATTAAAAAACAAACAAACAAACAAACAAAAGCCCCAAGAAGGATTTTTATGTTACATAGCAATAAAAATAAATAAATAAGTAGGTAGATAGATAGATAGATAGATAAATAAATAAATAAATAAGTGTGGCTCAGCCAAGGGTGGTGGTGCACACATTTAATATCAGCATTTGAGAGACTGGGATAAAAGGATCTCTGAGTTTGAGTTCAAGGCCAGCCTAGTCTAGAGTTCCAAGGCAGACAGGGTTACATAGGGAAATCCTGTTTCAAAAAAAAAAAAAAAAAAAAAAAAAAAAAAAAAAAAAAAAAAAAAAAAAAAAAAAAATGTGGCTCCTCTGTTGGTGTCAACAATGACCTCAGAATGGCCCATGACTACAGAAGAACTATGTCATACTTTGCCTCCCCAAAATATGCAAAATCAGCTCTTCAGAAAACCAGAGAGAGATCATCACCAACCAGAAATGTCCCAGGGTTACAGTACTTCAGCAATCTTCCCTAAAAGCGCTCCCCAAACTATCGAGGAGATGAGATGTGCAGCAGAGCAACTTTCAGTGGGTAAATTGTAATACACTATGGAGTTGGTAAATTGTAATACACTATGGAGTTGGTAAATTGTAATACACTATGGAGTTGGTTTTTATTCTTAATTAGAACAAAAAAATTAAGTTTTCTGCATATCAATAGACTCTCATAACAAGTTAATTTTATGGAAGTAAAAGTATCTCCTGCACTTTCAACCTGTAGTTTAAAGACTCAGTTGATACATCCTACATACCATGTACCTGATACCATCTCAAGGAGCTTCAGATATCCTTGACAGGGATCAATTCTAAGAACACTTTGTATGCAGACTGTGAACATTTGTCCAAGGAAACTTTTTTTAAGTCCAGTTGTATGAATAAGTTTTATCTGAATAACATACAAATATATGTGTATATAAAACTCTACTAATAAACTATTTTAAATTATATTTTTATTTATTCTTTGATATTTTCATGTATTTATACAATGCATTTTGATCATATTCCTTTCTTGCCCCAGATTCCCTCAACACATCTCCTTCAACTTCGTGTCTTTTTCCTTCTAAGGCACTGAGTCCAACTGATGTTGCCCAGTTCCACATGGATATGGGGTCAGCTACTGGAGTATGGACAAGCCACCAATAGCGATCCTCAAAGGAAAGTGACCCTCCCTTAGTAGACATGATCTCCAGCAGTTTCTCCTCCCTCATGCTGAAATTTTAACTGGCTTGTGTAGGTTACCAGAGCTGTTGTGAGTTCATATGTGTAGCAGCCATGTCATGCCTAAAGTGCAGCATGAAACTGTATTTTCTTAAAGAAAACAATGTTTACAAATTATAGTGCAATAATGCACTATAGTGCAATACAATTTAGTTCCAGAAAAATGCTCATAAGAAAAAAAAAATGTAAGTGATCACTGGGCAGTGATAACTCCACTCAAAGATTAGGGTCTTCAGAAGGATCAATATTTCAGTGCTTTGCTTCAACAAGTATGGAGCTAATATTTTGTCACAAAAGTTATGAGAAAAGAAAACATCTAAATTAAATGTTATTCTTCATGTTCCCATTTCAACTGCTTTTTATTACATAATTATGCCACTGGTGGCATAAAATTGAGGAGAAACTTATAAGACATATTTCAAGAAATGTTTACAGCAATCAGAGAGATTGATGGGCAGCTAGTTCTTTGCAGAAGTATATTACTTTTGAAACTTTATTGCATTTCATTTGCAAATATATCCTTTTTCAGAGTGTCCTTAGTTTCAGAAATTTATATATCTCTAATTAGTCCCTTTTTTTTCTGGAATCATCTATTTCTACCTTGAGGATCATGGCTATCTCCTGGTGATGACACAGACAAGATTTGAATAGCAGAGTAAGTCAAACAACTTGACCCTATCACCATCTTTCATTAAACTCCTGCCTCACATGAGACTCCTCCCCAACAGAACTTCATTAACTCGTCAGAACAAAACTTGTGCTCTAGTATCAAATAAGTTAGAGCTTCGCTCATGGTGCTCTTATTCAAGACCTGCCTGTTTTTAGACGAATGCCTTCCAGTGATGGAGCGTCTGTAAAATGGGGCTGATATTTGCTGCCTCAGAGGCTGCCAGTGAAACCCCCAAGACTCTGTAAGCATTGTGCTGTTTTTCTGCTCAGCAATGTCTTTGAGACTGAAAATGATGGACACATAAGGAACAAGATCAAATCCTCATGAAACCTTCTAATGTATTTGTTCTGGCTAGTTATTTCACCATTAACTAAAATCGGGTATTTGTCACAGAAACATTGGCCAGCACCTGTGAAAGGTGACACAGTTTCTAAGACATTAACTGAAGTAGGTACCACATGAAAGGAGGCTTTCTCTGGGTCTGTAGTGAGCCTGCTTTTTCTTTACAGCTCTTTTTCCAATGTCTTTTGATTACTCCCAGCAGATGCGCAAATAGGCAGCTACAAGCAAACCTGAGTTGTACTTAGTGATGGGAGGAGAAAGATGAGAAAGGCAAAACTACTTTCATGATTTCGTGCATTTGGTTTGGAGTTGATTCCACTGAGTGTTCAAGTATCCGTTCTCCACTGAATTTACTCTAACATAAGTATTTACTGAGCTCTGGGACACATGAGGTACAGGGATATGGGAACACATGAATAAGCATACATTTAATTGAGAGATCCAAACAAGTATATAAAGATAAAAATAGCTCAAAGCCAAGTGAGATACTATGTATAAATAAGCAATCTAAAAAACTGTAAACTTTAAGAGGCAGGAGAAACCAAGTCTAATTGGAAGGATCAGAAATCATCTTGATGAAATGGGTGATATTTGATACACTAAGGATTGCATGGAATATAATTATCAGATATCCCATAATGGGTCCACATGAAGCTGACCCAGTGACAGCGTCATCATTTCAGAGTGGTTTGTATATTGTGTTCTTTTAGATCATTAGATCCCATGTGTACTTGCCTTAGAATACCAATGTGTCTCCTTTAATGGGCCACAGGTTCCTCCTGGGAATAGAAATTTTATTTTATTTTATTTTATTTTATTTTATTTTATTTTATTTTATTTTATTTTATGTGAAGGTACAAGGGAGGCAGTGAATTCTCATTTTTCTAGAGAATTTAATTTTAATTATTTTTGATTAAATTAGGTCTAGTTTAGGCCTTTTGTCAACACTGCTTTAGACTTTCTGCCTGGATCTAAAGGCTTGCTTGAGGTATATTTTCCTGAAGACTTCGGCATTCTCCACAAGATAGCCAGGGACTTTGGTCCCCACATGGCACATCCATCTAGACAACTTTGTCCACTGGCAAATTGTTGTAGAAGGTTTCCAGCCCCATTTGGGCCAGAGGTTTAGACCTGGCCTGAGGTGGCTTTTTCCCCCCAAAGAAAGGAATCAGATGCTTATATTAATTTCATACTGTTTGGCCTATGTCTCAGTCACATTACTAGCTTGTTCTTTCATCTTAATTCAACCCATTTCTAGTATTCTACCTGCCATGTGGCCTGGCCCACAGCTCACCTGGATTCCTTACCGCCCTCCTTCTACCTCCCTAGCCTCTGATTCTCCACCCACTTCCACAGTGCTGCACATAGGCCAAATCAGTTACTTTATTTACAATATACAGAGAACATTTCCACCACACTTCCTCTTTTCTGTCTAACCAAAAAGGAAGGTTTCAATTTCCATATAGCAAAATTACATGCAACAGAATAGCTCTCAAGCAAGAATTACAGTCACAATATCCAGTCTATTTATATTCACCAAATTAAAGAGAATATTCCATTATCTACCTTATCCTTGTGAGTCTAAAGTTTCACATCTAATATACCTTTTAAAATATCTAACTATGCCTATAGTTCTTAAATCTTCAACTACATCAAAGACCACAGAAGGATATAACATTACCCAAATAAACAGGAAGTGCAAGCAACTTCCAAAGTCTAGAAAATGACAGAGATGACACCTGTCTGCCTGGACAGTCACCCAAAGTTCCTTTGTAATGCTGGGGCATCATTTTCAACCTATAGGCTAAGTCTCTGGCATACCTTTCAGTGATGCAGGAAATCTAACACAGTCCATCAGTCACTTCTCCTTGTGTCCAGAAGGATGCCTGGCAATTTTTTCTGCAGAGCATCAGCTTGTTCTGCAAAAGTTCAGAGGTCATTTTCCTATGGAACCTGCATTTCCAGTTTATATAGCATACTATCAAGCAGTCATTACCAGAACAGTTTCTTGCCCAGTGGCTAACTGTTGCCACAAAGTAAATTCCACATGAAGTTTCTTCAGTGCCCATCATTTTCCAGAAATACATTGGTGCTGCCAGGAGCAGCCCTGTCTCACTGTCCAGAAAAGTCTAAGTTCTTAAAATATTTTAAATGTCATATTCTGCATGTCTTTGAAGTATTTGAAGACTACCTATCTAATTGAAATATATCTTTGTATACCTACAAAACCTAACCAACATGACTATAAGTTTGATTATCATAGATGACTATTAATCTGCATTTCTCAATCACACATTACAATTTTAAATGAGTTACATCAGCATCATACCTTAATCAAGAGTAGAAAAATACATACATCATAACAAAATTGACCTTAAGTTTATATCAATAAATCAAAATCCATCTATCTTTTTTTAATCATTCCTATATCATATCCTCTCCCCCTTTTTTTTTAAAGAAATTGACTATAACCATTAACTATTTATAATGAAGACAAACATTAATAAGCAATATTTTGGGGAAATTGGACGTAGCTTTCTTTTTGTTACTACTTCCTGCTGACAAAGGATGTTGTAGATCTCATGGTGTCTTAAGGCTAGACCATCTCAATTGGCATCTTGGAAGCTGATCTTCCCATCAGAGAATTTCAGGTGGCCTTGGCAAATGAAACCACATATGCCTGGAACCAATCCACAGGTTTTGATCTTCTATGGAAACAAAAACAGAAACTCTTTTCCCAAGCAACATATTCTTATAAACAGATTTTAAAGTCAAGATATCTTTAAAATATATATGTTTGTCCAACTTGGCAGCCTTAGCAATCAACCATCTTTCTTCTGTTAGCTCATTAAAAGTTAAAAAATTAAAAGAAAACACAATAACCATAATCCAGACTCTGGATTGTTTATCTGCCATCTTTACGTGGCCTTTTTTATCTTTATTCCTATTTCTCCTTTTCAAGGGCTTTCTTTATCCCCTTTTCTTCTCTCTGTAGCCTATGTGTATTTTACATACAATTGTACCCTGTTTAGAGGTTTTGTGAGTCTAAATCTGTTTTATTGAGAATTCTTAATCATTTTCCAACCAGAAGAGCTTTTAAAATGATAGGATCACTGTGATTGCTGACTCTGCCCCTTTGATGTCTTTTCAATATGATGGAGGTGCCCTCTGCATCTCTCCCTGCCAGCAACCAGAGCAGACTCAGGAAATGCTGTGACCAGAAAAACTGTTTTTGACTCTGTTTCCTTTCTGTTCAGTATAAGCAGAAACCTTAAATCAATCACACTTATGCCAAGTCTTCTGTGAAATGTATGGGTTTAAGCTGTGTACCGCGGATGTGTCATTTTTAAATTCCCACCTGAACACCACTCTGTCTCTGTATTATAAATCAATCCAAATATGCAACACAGAAAGCCACTTTTGACTCTGTTTCAGTGATCTAGAACACTTTTTAAACTTTTTAAACTTTCTCAGGATTTATGTGGGTGTTTGGGCCCATGTTGGGTCGCCATCTGTTGTAGAAGATTTCTAGCCCCATTTGGGCCAGAAGTTCAGACCTTGCCCGTGGTGGCTTTTTCCCCCCAAAGAAATGAATTAGATGCTTATATTAATTTCATACTGTTTGGCCTATATCTCAATAACATTACTAGCTAGCTATTTCATCTTAATTCAACCCATTTCTAGTGTCCTACCTGTCACATGGCCTGGCCTGTGGCTCACCTGGATTCCTTACATGTCTCTTCTTCAGGGGTCGGGAAGTAGTAAAAGAAAGAAAGCTACTAACTCCAACCTCCTTCTACCTATCTAGCCTGTGATTCTCCACCTACTTCTACGGTGCTGCACATAGGCCTAATCAGTTACTTTATTTACAATATACAGAGAACATTTCTACCACAGCAAGTACGTTTCAGCATTCTAAGTGTAGAGTGGGAACAGTTTTGTCTTTAGGTTCTTTAAAGTGAGTCTCAAGGTTCCTACTGATTTCCTCCTGACAATCAACATCTGAGGGGGGAAGAAGATGCTCACATTGCTCCTCTTCACTTTTCTCTTTCTCATTTTCTGACCTCTCTCTCTCTCTCTCTCTCTCTCTCTCTCTCTCTCTCTCTCTCTCTCTCTCTCTGCTTTCTACTTCACCATTCTATTTCATAAGCCTTTCCTGTACCATAACTTTCTCTTTCTGCAGTAACAATTATGCTTTCTTTTCTCAAGAATGCAAAATAGAATCAAATATAGAGAATTTGAATTGCCATAAGGAGTGAAATTCATCTGAGCTATTAAAAAGAAAAACATTATCCTGTCTCATATAATAGGTAAGTAAGTCATACAGTGTGTGACCAAGTAACTCACTGAAGACTTGAAATTTCAGAATAATTTGTATGTACATTAATGTGTTCATTTCTACCCTATATTTTAAAAACTAGAGAGTAACAAAGGTTTTCTTTGCAAATATAACATAAGCTTATTAGAAAGTTGCCATAATATTCTCTACAGTAAAAGCTGAGAAATCATCTTAGATAGCTTGGAAATGTTCTTTAGAAGCACAGCACTTATAAACAAATAGAACCATTTGAAACATGAGAAAAAAGAATTTCATCAATATGAAAAGACAACCATTTTATTTGGTCTAAGATGAAGTAACATTTACAGAACAGACTTTATTTCATGGATGTTCTAATGGTAGCAAATAGATGACTCATTTTGTGTTTTCTATAAAGTAAAAAATCCTTGAAACTGTCAGTGATTTTTTGTCTTGCATCAAAAAAATTCTAGGTGCCTGTAGCCTTGACTATTGTTTACAGCCTTGATGCATGGAGTATATCACAAATACAAGTAGGGCTGCATCATCATTTTCCACACTTTGGGCATTTTATCAAGTATTTTTAACAAAAGTATAAGTTGAAATATATGAGTCAATTTTTAAAATACATTGATGTGTTTTGTTATAGCAAAAGCGACGTAAATATGATCCTATAGTGAGAAATCCACAACATACAAGGAAGGCAAGGATTTTTCTGTGATGGTGAAAAGTGTGAGATCCCTTCTGGGTCTTACTCTCTAGAGATGACTATATCCCCTTCCAGCAGGCTTTGAACTGAATTTAAATGGTAGGTTAAGGAGAAACTAGATTTATCTCTTTAGCTAGACACCAAAGCCTTGGGAGGGGGCATGAGAAGCCAAGCAAGGATTCAGGGTCATGCCCTGGATTCTGTTGTCTGACCAAGGAGAATTCCTTCTCACACAGTTCTGCCCCATTAACACATCTCAGGTAGTTCAGAACAATCCCACAGAATGGACTGGATGACCTAAACAGCAAACAATTATTGCTCACCATTGTGAAGACTTGACAATCCAAGATTAAATCACTTTGATAGCATTGCCTAGGGAAGGCCCAGTTCTTGGCTTAAAAAAAGCCACTTTCAAGCTGTAGCCTTAAGTGGCCATAACCATAACAGAGCAACCATTTCTTCAGATCTCTTCTCATAGGGACAGACATCCTATCCAGGCATGACTATATCCATCCTTGTGACCTGTCAGTCAAAGACCCCATTAAAGTTTCACTGTGTGAGCTTCAGACAGCAGGAAATACATAAAACTCTGTATCAGTTACCTTTGCATAGCTATGACCACAATACCTAACAGGACAAAGTAAAGGATGAAAGATTTATTGTGTTCACCATTTCAGAGAGTTCAGTCCATGGTTGCTTGGCCAGGCACTAAGGCAGAACATCACAGCGATAACATCATAGTAATAAGCACATTGGGGAGGAACGTCTTCACCTCCTTTTGGGTAGGAATATTCTAAACAAAGACTGGGAGAAGACACTGTCAAGGACCTGCTCAAAGGCTACTAGTTTCTCCATACCTCATAAAGTTTTCAGAACCTCTCAAAATTGTTCCTAGCTGAAGGCCTAGGCCATAACACATGAGCCTGTAGGGAACATTTCATATGGAAGCCACAACACTGCCATCAGTTATTCTTCATGAAAGTACCTTACACCTCAAGCAAAAGCCTAGGAAGTGCTCTGCTCTTTGTCTTTTCTTCCTCCACTGTCCTCCCTTTTTGTGTTCACCCATGTTACTGTCTACACTACAGCTGCTGGAGCTTAGTCAGCTTTGGTTCATTCTGTTTCCCCTCTGAGTCAATAAGATGGCAACAACAGTCTACCAGCTCTGGAATTGGAACCAGAAGACACTTGGCTGTGAGGACTCTCCAAATGGAAGGAAGCAGGCAGAGTATAAACTCCAAAAATGAGGTGCAAGCCCCAACTCTGGCTTGCACATTTAAAGAAAAAGTGTCAGCTATAATTAAGAGTGACACACTGGGGAAACAATCCAATATCAAGACATATGCCATTTGGTCTACATCATAGGTCCCTGCTCTATAGAGAAGCTGTTCTTATTGCTGTTACTATGACTGCTGTCACCCTCTGCAGGACAGCTATGCATGGAAAGAAGAGGAAAAGCTGTAGCATTAACACCCATGACCACTGTTTCCCTCTTTTCAGAATCTTTGGTCATTAATACTTCTCAGTAGATTTCATCATCCATGCTTCTATTTAAAGATCCCCCTTCCTCCTACCACTAACTGAATAATATCTATTCCCCTCAGTCTGAATTGCAATTCAAGCCACCTGGTGACTAAGATCATTAAAATCTCTCCTATAGAGAAGAGACCCTCTTACAGCAGCCTAACTCATAGGTTGCTGCCCACATGTAGGTAGGTTAGCCTTAGGTCAGGTGTCTACACTTGTCCAGGGGCTGTAGAGGGCAACCTGGAATTGTTTCTGAGAGTGGGGACTTGCAAGCTGGGGTTTCAATGTAAGGGGAATGCTGGGGACCAGGCTGGTAGGGATCTTCTCTAAAACAAGCACATCTTCAAATGCCTAAGATAAAAAAGATTGGCTAATACATACACCCACACAGTGAAATGTTTCTGTTAAGGGTTATGGAATCCAAGAGAGAGGTTCAAGTACTTATAACCACAGACAGCATTCAGAAATGAGGTTAAGCCAACATCACACAGAAAAGTCAAGTCTCTTACTGTTTAGGTCAAGCTCCTAATATGTTATTTATTGTTGAGTTTTGCCTTTCTAAAGTAAAAAAAATACTGCCTACTCTTTGTCATGCTCTTTATAATAAAGCATGCCATTGTGGCTTTTACTACTGCAGAGAGAGAACACGCACTATGCAAAATAGTAAACCACAGATTGTCTCTTGACAATCTATATTCCAGAGACGCTGAAGTTTATTTATGTATGTATTGATGACAGGCTAAATTTTTATTATACACAAACCAATTTAATATGTTATTAAAATGAACACAGGAGATAAGTCATCTCTGCTGGCTAAGTTCTTTGTTTTCAGCAATTTCTGAGTGCTTTCTTTAAATTCCCATGGCACATAATTGTTTTAATATTACCTGTAAGCAGAGTTTTTCTTGGGAATCTGGGGTACACAATGATGAAATCTGACTGGCTTTTGTCTGTGCCAGACAACTCTCAGTCAAAATGGCTTACTGGTGAACGGTGAACAGACTCAAAATCAATATTGTAAGAAGCTAACTTTCAAAACCCTGGTTCTGGACACTCCATTCTTTCTTTCTTGAAGCTGCACCATTTGATTTTCCTGCAGTCATGGCCCCTATCAGTTTCCAAGGCCCTCAATGAGAAGGATATGAGAGCAGTACAGAAGAAGCTAGAATCCTCAAAGGCACTTACTATTCACGTTCCCAGAGTGTGTAGCTGCTCTCCTGATGGCTCTGTTTCTGAAATATAGGTTTAAAAACAATCTTCTGAAAATAGCTGTGTATCATGTGGATTATGTTATGTTGCTACTCTTTCCTGTCATTGTAAATATTTGTCCTGCCTACGGGTTTAATAAAAGCTGATTGGCTAAAGGCAGACAGAAAGTGTGGACAGGGCTACTTAGGCTAAGAAAACTCAGGAACATCTCAGAGCAGACACATACACCAGAGAGAGAGATGCCGCAGGGATGCACAAGGAGGAAATGGCAGCAGACGCAGAGAAAAGAAGTTGAAATGTTGCTCTGGGAAAAGGTACTGAGGTGCACAGCTAAACAAAATGGGTTAGATTGAAAGCAAGCGTTATCAAGTTATATGCCTGAGCCCTAGGTCAATTAGTGCAAAAATAATACAAGGATCTATGTGTTTCTGTGGGACTGAGTGTGTTTCTGTGGGTCTGTCGGACTGCCAGACTGCTGGTCAAACCTCTGGTCCAGCCCAGAAAGTCTGGGATGGAACCTATTACAACAGGCAGGCCACTGAGCTAACCTAGGTTTTACCATCTATCTTTGATAGTGAAGAACCTTATCAAGACATTCATACTTTTTCTCTAGACCCTGTAATTCTAGAATTATCAGAATAATGGGGCAGCAAAATACTTCAAGGATTACTGAGATTGCCAAGTCCCCATGAGTCTATCAAGAGTCAGAAAACTACCACAACCTGGAGGCCAAATCTAGCCAGCAGCCTGGTTTATGTAAGTCTTGCAATCGGAGACCAGTTTTTACTTTGTAAAACTGTTTAAGCAGGGAGAAAAATATGTGACAGACCATATGGGGCCTGAAAAGCCTAAAGTGTCTATTTTGCTATTTGGAGAAGAACTTGCCAATCCCTGAACTAATTTGTCATCCAGAGCCAGAGAGATGGTACAGCCTTTGGCTCACTATCACTTGTGCCAATTGAAAGAAAACAGATTCTGTGGCCTCTTCTTTGAGTATCAGAAAAAGAGCATTTTCAAGCTTGATACCTTTATATTGGGTAACTGGGCTCACTGGCTTTAGAAAACAAGGTAAAACAAAGAGCCACAGCATCAGTGAGATTCTCTCTCTTATTAAGTCTCGGATAACCCCTTGACCCATGACCCATCCATTTTCTCAGTGCTCAAAGAGAAAAGCTAAACAAGGATCTTAGGAGTGAATGAGGAAGAAAACAATTGTAAGGTGCAATAGCAATGGGTACCCTTGTCTTTGCAAGAGTCTGATAGTAACACTCAGCCCACAGTCCCAGCAAATATGTGATATTTATCTGGGTTCACAATTTTGGAAGCACCTTGTCCACAGAGGTTTTCATTTACCTTTCCAGAGCTTTCACTCTATGAACCCAGAAGCAATATGGAGATGCTAAAGAGTGTCTATACAGATACAATACAGAAACTGAGAGAGAAACTGGGTACATATCGTCCCACTATAAGGCAATCCCAGACCATTCCTCATATATACTTCCTAAACCCAGTAGTGAACCACAACTCATTCTCAGTCTCATGGGATTAGCAAAAGTTTGTGTTAATGATGTCCTAAGATTTGAGTAGCTCATTGGCTGCTAGCCTTTTTAAGGGGGAGGATAGGAAAAAGCCATGCAGCACAGGATTGCAGCCTTCCTTTCATTATGAGCTGTGAGTCTATGGGCCAGTAAAAAGGTTATAACTCATAATTACCTAGTTCCTTAGATTACCTAGTTTTCTTACTGCTTTATATAGATCAAGGGGAAAACAGGCTACATAGCATCTCTTTAAGTTCTGAGAATCTTTAAATTAACTGAGCCCTGTCAATCAAACCCTGTGATCATTGCTCAAGTCATAATGCCTATGGTGAGCATGACTACCTTACATGTTCCACTGAGCCATATCTCCTGGGACCCCACCACCAAAGAGAAATCAATGTCCTTTGGGGCTGCAGAAGACAATTACTCTAGATCTTTGCAACTTATTTCTTGGCTTATTTTCTTGGCTAAAGTAGATGCTTACTGAAGTCCCCTCTGGTTCCTAAGTTGGGATATAATTAGATGTAGATAAGTGATTTGCACAAGATCAATATGTCTCAGTATTTCTTTATCTTTGTATGCATTTTTCAACATGATCCCAAGAAAATACTGGCAGCATGGCTCTAGAATTGACTAACACTGCACCCACATTTCTATCAAACACTTTGAGCTGTTCAAGTGAACATATTGAACCCAGAATCTCTGGCAAGTACATGCAACACAAAACATCCAGCCCAATCTAAAATTACATCTCTGCCTTCGTGGTTTAGAGCTGTTGGAATCTATTCTCACACATATTCCAGGTTTCTGACATTGCAAATGAGCAAAGTCTTGTCACTGCTTTTGTTGGGTAAACCTTTTCCCTCCAGCTCCTACTTTCTGTTTGCAGCAATGCCAGCATGCTGGAGTCAGATTCTAATTACTGTTTAGAAGGAGTATAGGACAAGTAGAAGCCTGGCTTTACTGATGTGATGAGGTTTGTAGGTCAACTTGACTAGATTAAGGGAATCCCAAGAATGGGTAGGCTTTTGTTCAGGGTGTTTCTAGAGAAGCTCCTGTGTATGTTACTGAAGTAGTCCACCTTCTGTGTACATGAGCCCCACTTGATCAACTGGCAGCTAGAAGGGAACAGACATGGAAAGGACAGCCCCCTTATGCCCTTTCCCTGAAGCACTGCAGCTGTGCAATCCACAACAGCAGAGTCCTATACTCACAAGCCTCTTATACCTTGTACCTCAGTCTGGAAGCTACATGAGCTGAGGTCTTCTGATTTGCACTGAGCCATGACATAGGCATCCTAATGTCTCTTCCTTGCAGACAGACTTCCATATAATTTATTAACTTCCATAATTATGAGCTAGCTTCTCCAATAAAGGCCTCTGTCTGTCTATCTGTCTACCATATAGATCTGTACCATCACCACCGTCTACCAATTGCATTCTGTTGATGGTCTCTGGAAGATGTTAAGAAACAGTTCATTTTGAACCTGCCTGGACTTGTAATTACTTGGGAGTCATGCCTTCTGTGATTCCTTATGACTTGGAAGTAATTCCTAGAAAAGTTTAGATGAGGAGGGAATATATACCCTGAACATGATAAACACCATCCCCAAGGCTGGGGACCTAGACTGATGACATATTTTAGGGAGAAAGTGAGAAGTGATGTGGGATATCTTTCTGTGATTAACACTATGATTACCATTGGTTAATAAAGACACTGTTTGGGCCTATGGGAAGGCAGCTTGGAGGCAGGCAGAAAATCCAAGCAGAGATAAAGGAGAAGAAGGGTGGAGTCAAGGAGATGCTGCAGGCTGTCACCCAGAAGGCAAGATGTAATGGAATACGGGTAAGCCACAAGCCATGTAAAAAACATAGATTAATAGAAATGGACTGAGGTAAATTTTAAGAGCTAGTTGGTAATAAGCCTGAGAAATAGGCCAAATACATTGCAATTCATATAACCCTTTGTGTGATTATTTTGGACTAAGCAGCTGCAGGCAGATCCAGAGCTTGAGACTAGGCCAGGATAGAAACTTGTGACTACAAATGGCACCCACCATCCAGGCAATGAAAAAGCTTAAAAAGGATTTTGAATGAACAGAGATGGAGCTACACTGGGCTTCCTTGTGTCACAGTTTCATCCAGCAGCAGCACAGAGACTCCTGGAAACTGCCTGTGAGATGTAGCAGGTCACCAGCTTTCATTTTGAAAAGCTGGGTGGGTCAGTGTTAGTAGCACTTCAGTCAAAGCTACACAGTTTAGCAACTTAAAAACTCCCCTGGTTAAAAATTGATTAAAGATATGCAATAAAACATATTCAGATGGAGAAAACCTCTGAAAAGATTACAGTGTATATAAAAAAAATAGTGTATGTAGGCTTGAGAGAGAAAAGAAAAATAATAAGGTCCTTAAAAATAGAAATAGAATAATAAAAATGTAATAAGCCACATAAAGATGAAAACTACACAAAGATTCTGGATTATGTATATTATTGTGCTTTCTTTTAATTTTTAAACTGTTAATGAGCTAACTGTAGAAAAACATTTGATTGTAAAGGCTGATAAGGAAAACCAACATATATATTTTTTAAAGATATTTGACCTTGAAAATAGCCAAAGACTATGTTGCTTTGAAAAAGAAGTTCTGCTTTTGTTTCTACAGAAAATGAGAACCTATAGATTGAATTCAGGCTAATATGATTTGATCAATCAAGATCCACTGAAGGCAACTGGCTGAAATGAAGCAGCCTCACAGACTATTACAGCCAAGATTTATCCATGATTCTGAAATTTATCAGAATCCCCATAAGATTACCAGCACCCCCAGTCATCAGGAAGTAGCCTAGAAAACTACACTCACATTAAAAAAAAATAAATTATGGATGTTTATCTTTCTTTAAAGGGCTTTGTTATTGGTCATAACAAATCTCTTTCTAAAAAAAGAAAGGGAATATAGATATGATAGGATAAAAGGGTAAATTATTGAGTCCACTTTTAAAAAGCAACTACTTAATTTAAATACTTTACATTGACATGGATTTTAGTTTATTGATACAAATTTAAGGTCAATTTTGTTATATTGAATGTATATTTTTACTCTTGTTTAAGGTATTATGTTTATATAACTAATTTCAAATTTTAATGTAGGGGCTTGAGAGATGGCTCAGTGGTTAAGAGCACTGGCTGCTCTCCCAGAAGACCAGGGTTCAGTTCTCAGCACCCACATGGCAGCTGTCTGTAGTTCCAGTTCCCAGTTCCAAGGCAAATAAATAAAAATAAATATTTTTTTAATTTAATGTATAATTTAAAAATGCAGACTAAAAGTCATCAGTAATAACCAAACTTATACTTATGTCAGTTAAGATTTTAGAGATATAAAGATATATTTCAATTAGATAGGTAGTCTGCAAACACTTCAAAGACCTACAGAATATAGCATTTAAAATATTTTTAGTACTTAGACTTTTCTGGACAGTTAGACATGTCTGTTTCTGGCAGCACAAATCTACTTCAATAGGATGATGGGCATCAAAGAAATGCCATATGAAGTTTATTTTCTTTGTGGCAAAAGTTAGCCACTGGGCAAGAAATTGTTTTTGCCTTGACTGCTTGATAGTCATGCAGGACACATAAGAAAATGTCATTTGGAACTTTGCCAGAACAAGCCAAAATGGTCTTTCAGGTTCCTGCTTTGCAGAGATTGCCAGAAATTCTTCAGGACACAGAGAGAAGTGACTGATAGGCTGTGCCAGAATGGACAGAGCAGTTCTTCAAATTTCCTGCTTCACTTAAAAGTCTGCCAGAGACTCTGGGACTATAGGCTCAAGATGGATGCTCCAGCATTACAGAAGAACTTTGGGTAACTATCCAGGTAGCCAGATGTCTCTGTCATTTCTAGAATTTGGAAGTTGCTTGCAATGCACTTTCTGTTTACTCAGGGAATATTATATACTTCTGTGGTCTTTGATGGAGTTAGAGATTAGATAGTTATAATTATAGTTTTCTTTAGTTATAATAAAAGGTAAATTAGATATGAAACTTTAGACTTAACAATGATAAGATAGAGAATAGAATGTTTTCTTTAATTTTGCTAAAAACAAATAGACTAGATATTATAACCATAATTCTTGTTTGATAACTGTTTTCTTATATATGATTTTACTATGTTAAGATTAAAACTTTCTGTTTTGATTAGATAGAAAAGAGGAAGTGATATGGAATATCTTTCTGTATGTTGTGAATATCATTGGTTAATAAAAAGGCTGTTTTGGCCTATGGCAAAGCAGGTTGGAGGCAGTCAGGAAATCCAAACATAAAGGAGAAGGAAGTCCAAGTCAAGGAGATACTGCAGGCAGCCACCCAGAAAGCAATATGTAATGGGACACAGTTAAAGCCACAAGCTACACAGTAAAACACATATTATTAGAAATGGGTTGAGTTAAGTTATAAGAGCTAGTTGGTAACAAGCCTGAGCAATAAGCCAAATACTTTGTAATTAATATAAGCCTTTGTGTGATTATTTGGGAATAAGCAGTTTTAGATGGGTCCAGACCTTGGGGCTAGGTCAGACCAGAAACTTTTGACTACAGAGATGAGTGCCAGTATTTTCTTCTTTCTGTTTCATGACTGGAAATTCACCTCATGTTGTGGGTTATTTGTACACTGCGTGAAGGTGTATTGCTGTGATTGGTGTAATAAAAATCTGAATGGCCAATAGCTAGGCAGGGAGAATAGGTCAGATTTCTGGGAGAAAGAGGAAGAGAATCATGAGAGGTGACAAGGTGACATAAAAGGAGTCAGACATACAAAATGAAAGAGAGGTAAAAAGCCACAATACAAAATGTAGATTAATACAAATAATTAAAGTCATAAAAACTAGTGGGACAGGCCTAAGATGAGACCAAGCTCTCATAATTAGTAAGAAGTCTGTGTTGTTATTTGGAGCTGGCTGGCAGGACGGAGGACTATTCATTATACTCTACTCTGCCATGCCTTCCCACCCCAACAAACAACTGAACAACTGTACCCTCTCTTAAACCATGGGTCAAAATTAAAGTCTCTTCTCTTAAGTTTCTTCTTGTCAGACTACAAAGTAAGGGAGTGAAGTCCCTCAAGTTAGTCATCACAGGGATGACAAGAAAAAAATAAACGGTCTCAAGCAATAGATGTGTTTGCTTCTTTCAATGGATCTTAGCTGGTACTTGAGCTTTTAAGAGTCTTGGAAGTTTACAAATCTGCCCCATGCATCTTTACATTTCTCTTCCCATTCTGTGCAGTAAGTAGTCCAATGCTTGAGTTAGGGGCATGTTCCATCTGAATCCACCCTTCCTTGCAATTCAGTTCAGCAATGTGAAGTATCATATTCTACTTCTTTATTTTGGCCCTGTCAGTTCAGCACACATAAGGTAAAAGAGACCCTTGAATAACCACAGAGGTTATCTAACCTGGCTAGATAACCATGATTTATGTAGGAAAACTTACATTATAATTTATTATTTCCCCTCTTTAAATTCTCTGAGCAGACAGGAAAATGAAAGAAAAACCCTATTTCACTCCAAGTACACACAGACATACACACACACACACACACACATACACACACACACACACACACACAATCCTTACATTTCCAATTTTTCAAATGACCAGAATTACTTAATTGGCTTCCTATCCTAAACAGCCTCAGGTAAGAATTTATGCTAATACAGAACCACAAATACCACTGTCCATTTTATGATGCTAACAGATCTTATTTGCCTTCACATCAAGGGACTGGACGAATCTCTGTCAGAATCTTTGAGAATTTGTTTGAGAACCTGTAGCTTGCAATTTTCAGCAACCACTCTATCAGGACTTAATAAAGAACAAAACAGATCCTCATTTGGGTTAACAGAAAGAAATTTGTTTTGCAGAATATTAATGGCTTATAAAATTGTTTATAAAACTAAAAACTGACCTTCCAGAAAAAAAATCTCAAATCATGAGGCAGGAATAGACCACCCAAGATGCTGCTGCCACATGTTGTGCTTTCTATGGTGAACTATAGTCTAGAATCTTGAGCCAAAAGAAATTCCTTCTCCTTTAAACTGCATTTTTCAAATCACATCAACAGGAAATTTAAAGGCACAAATCATTATGGAAATTTAAATCAAAATGACAAAGTAATACTACCTTATTAATATGGCAACTACCATAAAGATAGAAATAATTATAATTATAAAACTGTCTGCTGAATAAGAACAAACATGAGTCTCAAATTTTATAGAAGGGGAAACAGTGTACAGGGGGAAGGAGATGGCTGACAGAATGAATATGGTCAAGTACATAATTTGCTAGAATGAAATGTCATTATGAAATGCATAAATATGTAACGTGTACCAATAAAAACTGAAAGAGAAAAGGAAAGAGAGGACAAGAACAGAGCTGGTAGCTAAAGTTCGAAGCACCGGACCTCAGTGTGCTTCTGAAGAAATGCATGCATCATGCTTCCTTAACTTCCACTCTTGTTAACTTCTCTGTTAACTTCCCTAATGCTTCAACTGAGTTATAACAGGCATCGCGCAGCCCTTACCATCACAACCATGGTAAGGATATAGTTTATGGTACTGGGTGCATTTACATGGCCAAAGTAACTGTAGTCACCATCTATGTTTTACCAATGAAACACTTCCCATTCTCCTCTCTTCTATTTCATTTTTCTGTCTCTTGTAATTTTGATTATTCTGTTTCTCATATGCTTCAAATAATGCAATATTTGTCCTTTTCGTAATTTGTTTATTTCATTTAGCTCAGTGAGTCCAAGACTCATGATATTGTAGCATATGTCAGAATCCATTACTTTGAGAGTCAACAATATGCAATCATGCATATGCCACACTTTTCTTACTTATTTATCCACAATCACTTGAACGTTATAGGTATTACAAATAATTTAATCTAGATAATCTCCTACAGGCATGCCCACAGGCCAACCTAGTTTAGACAAATCCTCACTGAGACTCTTCCAGGGTGATAGCATCAAGGTAACTGTTAAAACTACCACAACTAGTGATGCTGTGCCTTTGCCTATATGCTTCTTGGTCAGTTGTACAGTGAATAGATCTCCATACATTATGTTTAGTGAATTTCCCACCACTCATTGTACTTAAGTCTCTATGAAGGCAACTGGCTTGTAGAAGATAAGTCACTGGTAGAAATAGTAACAGTGTAGACTTTACTTTATCAGGCTCTGCAGCATAAAAAGGCCGACTGGGCTCAGTTCTGAGGGAAGTAATCTGCAATGCTCACTACATCCATCTTCCTTAGGCCACTAGATTCTCTGTGACTGGGGATCTGCTTTATACCAGTTCCTGAGGCCAACCTTCCTGTATTGCCATGTATACAACCCACTATTAGATAATATCCTCCAATGCACTACTTAGTATCAAAAGTTTTCTTCAATGTAGCTACTGTCCTGGAATCCCATGATGACCTCTTTGTCATAGTCTCTGCATGTGCTTTTCTGCTTACATGGGTGAGCTTATACATACCCCAGTGCTGTTTCCTCATGGTACTTACTCCACAAAAGGATCTAGTACTCAGCATAGCTAACCCCAATGAAAGTTATTTGAATATGCTGTACTAAATCCAGTAACATCTTCATCTTTTAATTAGCTTTTAATTTATTTATTCTTCTCTGATATATTACATTCCAACTGCTATTTCCCCTCCCTCCTCTTCTCCTAGGCCCTCCCTTCTGCCTCCCCCGACCCAGATACACTCCTCATCTGTTTCTCTTCAGAAAAGAGCAACCTCCCAGGGATATCAACTGAATAGGGCTTAACAAGTTACAATAAGACAAGGTACAAACCCTCATATCAAGGCCGGACAAGGCAACTCAGTAGGAGGAAAAGGGTCCCAAAGGCAGTTGTTTTGGTTATATCCTAAGTCTTTGGACTGTCCAGTCGGATTCCTAGACATCCAGGCAGTACCAGGCTTGGGCTTCCTCTCATGGCATGGGTCTTAAGTTGAACCAGTCATTGGCCCCTCCCACAATTTCTTCACCATCTTTTTCCCAACATATCTTGGCAGCAGGACAAACATAGAACAAAAGTCCTATGGCTGAGTTGGTATCCCGGTTACACTACAGGAAGTCTTGCCTGGTTACAGAAGATTGCCAGTTTAGGTTCTGTGTCTTCCATTACTAAATGCTTCAATAGGGTCACCCTCATAAATTCCAGGAAGTTTCCATTGCACTGTTTCTACTTTACGCCAGAAATTCCTCCCAATTCCAGCTTTCTCTTCCAGCACTCTCTCCTTCCATCCATCCCAACACCTAATCCCTTCTGTTCCATCCCTACCTGCCCCAAGTCCACCTGCCAAATCCTAAGATCCAGTCCACAGCCACCACTTCCTGCTGATTTTTAAAAACATCAAACTATCCCATTTTTAAATTTTTTATTTTTCATACAATATATTTTATCATATTTTCCTTCTTCCAACACCTCCCAGAACTGTTCCCACCTCCCTACCTACCTAACTGTATGATTTTTATCTCTTAAAAAACAAATATTCCTCTCCCCCACACACACACCATTTAGTCTGTTTTGTGTTGGCCAATGGTTTGTGAGCATGAGGTTTGCCCTGGAGTGTGGTTGATAGACCCAGTGGAACATTGCTGTTTATTTCATCTCCTACTAGCTAGCTAATAGTAATTAATACTTATCATCTCATATCTAGGACCCAAATAATGTCTCCAATTGTCCTTTTAAAACAGGTGATGTTTAAAGCAGTATTTTTTTCCAGATTTGAACATTTTCCCCTTGAAATAATTATTTAAAGCATTTTTTTCTATCATGGAATTACATTTACACATAAATTTTTAGACTGGCCATAACAGAGTTTGAAGGGAGCTCCAAGAGCACAGTAGACTTACTCAGAGCAGCAGTGTTGAATTCTGCTCATTCAGGGTTTTATTCTTGGTCTATGCACAGTTTGGAGAAAGTTAGAGCCACACAGTCCCAGAGCTCTGCTTCAGTTCCATGAAAGAGTTTTGGTTGGTTGAATTGTTACTTTTGCCACCCATGAAATATGCATTTTATTCTAAAACAACCATTACCCCTTTAATTTGTTTTAGATTTGGTCTTCAGCATGTAGTCCAAGGTTTCTATCTTTGATGGGTTAGGAAACTGGTTTTGTGTAAATGTGTCTGACACATTTTTTCTTTTCTTTTTTTTTTTCCTTCTTTATTTTGTATTTATCAAAAAAAAACAGTAAAAAGAATTTAAAATGCGGAAGAGTTAAAAATAAATATGCAGAGGATAAGAATCATAAGCATGGATTATCAAGGGTGGAAATGTAAATAAGATAGCTACACATATATTTTCTTTGTGTTCAGCTTTCCCTCTGAATTTTTTTTTTCCATCCCTGTATATCCTTATTCAAGGTCTCTTCCTCTTCCCACCACATCTGGTCATTTTTCTTCTCTGCAACACCCCATCCCCTCCCTGGGCAAGGAGCAGTCAGTCCTATGGTCCCACTGACCCAATAATGCTTGGATCAGTCTTCACTCCTGGCCAAATCCAGTTTTGTCCCCCCTCCCTCAAGAGTGAGTCAGGTGTTCCTATAGTTGGACTGGGGTTTGAAGGGTCAGTCCAGGGTGTTTCTGATCCCAAGCTGTTCCGTGGTTGTGGTTTGCCACTTGGGCATGTTTGGCTTTTTTTCTTGTTTGTTTGTTTAGAGACCACTAGTGAGTGAGTACATCCCCTGCTTATCCCTCTGAGTTTGTGATACTTCGCTCAGGAGGATATTCTCCAAATCCATCCATTTGTCTGCGAATTTTAGGATATCATTTTTTCTTACTGCTGAGTAGTACTCCATTGTGTAGATGTACCACAGTTTGTTAATCCATTCTTCAGTTGAGGGACATCTAGGTTGTTTCCAGGTTCTTGCTATTACAAATAATGCTGCTATGAACATAGTTGAGCTAATACCTTTGGAGTGTGAATGAGCCTCTTTAGGGTATACACCCAGAAGTGGTATTGCTGGGTCCTTGGGGAGATTGATTCTCAGTTTTCTGAGAAACCTCCATATTGTATTCCAAAGTGGCTGAACAAGCTTACAATCCCACCAACAATGGAGGGGTGTTCCCCTTGCTCCGCATCCTCTCCAGCATAGGCTGTCATCTGTGCCTTTTATCTTAGCCAATCTAACAGGTATTAGGTGTTATCTCAAAGTTGTTTTGATTTGCATTTCTCTGATGGCTAAAGATGAAGAGCACTTTTTCAGGTGCCTTTCAGCCATTCGTAGTTCCTCTGCTGAGAATTCCCTTTTTAGATCTGAACCGCATTTTTTGATAGGGTTATTCAAGGTTTTGGGATCTAAATTCTTGAGCTCTTTATATACCTTAGAGATCAGTCCTCTATCACTTGTAGGATTGGTGAAAATCTTTTCCCATTATGTAGGCTGACGTTTTGTCCTATTGACAGTGTCCTTGGCTTTGCAGAAGGTTCCCAGCTTCAGGAGATCCCACTTATTGATTGTTGGTCTTAGTGCCTCTGCCACTGGTGTTATATTTAGGAAGTGGTGGCCTGTGCCAATTTGTAGAAGTGTATTTCCCACTTTCTTTTCTATCAAGTTCAAAGTGGTTGGGGTTAAGTTGAGTTCTTTGATCCACTTGGATGTGAGTTTTGTGCAGGGTGACAGGCTCGGATCTATTTGCATTTTTCTACACACTTCCTTCCAGTTATGCCAACACCATTTGTTAAATATACTATCTTTTTTCCATTGAATGTTTTGGGCCTCTTTGTCAAAAATCAGGTGTTCATAGGTTTTTGGGTTAATGTCTGGATCCTCAGTTTTATTCCATTGGTCCACAAGTCTGTTTTTATGCCAGTACCAGGCTGTTTTTATTACTGTAGCTCTATAGTATAGCTTGAAGTCAGGGATGGTGATACCTCCTGAGGTTCTTTTGTTGAGTAAAATTGTTTGGGCCATCCTGGCTTTCCTGTTATTCCAAATGAAATTGAGTATTGTTCTTTCAAGGTCCAAAAAATATTGTGTTGGGATTTTGATAGGCAGTGCATTGAATTTGTAGATTGCCTTTGGTAGAATTGCCATTTTTACTATGTTGATCCTACCAATCCAGGAACATGGGAGAGCTTTCCATTTTCTGATATCCTCTTCAATTTCTT
>PVIH01010940.1:8527-72142 GCA_004025045.1 Sigmodon hispidus
ACTTCGCTCAGGAGGATATTCTCCAAATCCATCCATTTGCCTGTGAATTTTAGGATATCATTTTTTCTTACTGCTGAGTAGTATTCCATTGTGTAGATGTACCACAGTTTGTTAATCCATTCTTCAGTTGAGGGACATCTAGGTTGTTTCCAGGTTCTTGCTATTACAAATAATGCTGCTATGAACATAGTTGAGCCAATACCTTTGAAGTGTGAATGTGCCTCTTTAGGGTATACACCCAGAAGTGGTATTGCTGTGTCCTTGGGGAGATTGATTCTCAATTTTCTGAGAAACCGCCATATTGCATTCCAAAGTGGCTGAACAAGTTTACACTCCCACCAACAATGGAGGAGTGTTCCCCTTGTTCCACATCCTCTCCAACATAGGCTGTCATCTGTGCCTTTTATCTTAGCCAATCTAACAGGTGTTAGGTGGTATCTCAGAGTTGTTTGATTTGCATTTCTCTGATGGCTAAAGATGAAGAGCACTTTTTCAGGTGCCTTTCAGCCATTCCTACTTCCTCTGCTGAGAATTCCCTTTTTAGATCTGTACCCCATTTTTTGATAGCGTTATTAAAAGTTTTGGGCTCTAAATTCTTGAGCTCTTTATATACCTTAGAGATCAATCCTCTACCACTTGTAGGATTGGTGAAAATTTTTCCCATTCTGTAGGCTGTTGTTTTGTCCTATTGACAGTGTCCTTGGCTTTGCAGAAGCTTCCTAGCTTCAGGAGATCCCACTTATTGATTGTTGGTCTTAGTGTCTGTGCCACTGGTGTTATATTTAGGAAGTGGTGGCCTGTGCCAATTTGTAGAAGTGTATTTCCCACTTTCTTTTCTATCAAGTTCAAAGTGGTTGTGTTTAAGTTGAGGTCTTTGATCCACTTGGATTTGAGTTTTGTGCAGGGTGACAGGCTTGAATCTATTTGCATTTTTCTACACACATCCATCCAGCTATGCCAACACCGTTCGTTAAATATACTATCTTTGTTCCATTGAATGTTTTGGGCCTCTTTGTCAAAGAACAGGTGTTCATAGGTTTTTGGGTTAATGTCTGGATCCTCAGTTCTATTCCATTGGTCCACAAGTCTGTTTTTATGCCAGTATCAGGCTGTTTTTATTACTGTAGCTCTATAGTGTAGCTTGAAATCAGGGATGGTGATAACTCCTTAGGTTCTTTTGTTGAGTAAGATTGTTTTGGCAATCCTGGCTTTCCTGTCATTCCAAATGAAATTGAGTATTGTTCTTTCAAGGTCCAAAAAATATTGTGTTGGGATTTTGATGGGCAGTGCATTGAATCTGTAGATTGCCTTTGGTAGAATTGCCATTTTTACTATGTTGATCCTACCAGTCCAGGAACATGGGAGAGCTTTCCATTTTCTGATATCCTCTTCAATTTCTTTCTTCAGTGATTTAAAATTTTTGTCAAATAGGTCTGTTTCTTCTTTGGTTATAGTTACTCCAAGGTATTTAATACTGTTTGTAGTATCTTGCTACATTGCTGAAGGTGTTTATCAGCTGTAGCAGTTCCTTGGAAGAATTTTGTGGGTCACTTATGTATACAATCATATCATCTGCAAATAGAGATAGATTCACTTCTTCTTTTCTAATTTGTATGCCCTTTATCTCTTTTCATTCCCTTATTGCTTTAGCTAAAACTTCGAGAACTATATTGAATAGATAAGGGGAGAAAGGACATCCTTGTCTTGTTCCTGACTTTAGTGGGATTGCTTTGAGTTGTTCTCCATTAAGTTTGATACTGGATGTTGGCTTCTTGTAAATCGCCTTTATTATATTTTGGTATTCTCCATGTATACCTGATCTCTCCAGGGCTTTAATAATAAAGGAGTGTTGGATTTTGTCAAAGGCTTTTTCCACATCTAAAGATATGATCATGTGGTTTTGTTCCTTTAGTTTGTTTATATGATTGATAACATTTACAGTTTTTCATATGTTAAACCAGCCCTGCATTTCTGGGATGAAGCCTACTTGGTCGTGTTGGATGATATCTTTTATGCATTGTTGTATACGGTTTGCCAAAATTTTGTTGAGAATTTTTGCATCAATATTCATGAGGGAAATTGGTCTGTAATTCTCCTTCTTTGTTGTGTCTTTGAGTAGCTTGGATATTAGCATGATTGTGGCCTCATAAAAGGAATTTGGCAATATTCCTTCAGTTTCTCCTGTGTGAAATAGTTTGAGAAGTAACGGTAGTAATTCTTCTTTGAATGTCTGGTAGAATTCGGCACTGAAACCATTTAGACCAGGGCTTTTATTTTTGGGGAGGTTTTTAATGACAGCTTCAATTTCCTTAAGGGTTATAGGCCTGTTTAGGTAATTAATCTGATCTTCATTTAATTTTGGTAGATGGTACCTGTCCAGAAAGCTGTCCATTTCTTCTAGGTTTTCCATTTTTGTGGAATACAGATTTTCAAAATGTGATCTGATAATTCTCTGTATTTCCTGTGGGTTTGTTTTTATGTCCCCCTTTTCATTTCTGATTTTGTTCATTTGAACACTCTCTCTCTGTTTCTTGATTAGTTTGACTAAGGGCTTATCTATCTTGTTAACTTTCTCAAAGAACCAACTCTTGGATTCGTTGATTCTTTGTATTGTTCTTTTTGTTTCAATTGTATTGATTTCAGCTCTAAGTTTGATTATTTCCTTTCATCTACTCCTTCTAGGTGTGTTTGCTTCTAATTGTTCTAAGGCTTTCAGCTGTGCTGTTAGGTCTCTAGTGTGGGATTTCTCTAGGTTTTTCATATAGGCATCTAGCGCTATGAATTTTCCTCTTAAGACTGCTTTCATTGTGTCCCACAAGTTTGGATACGTTGTAGATTCATTTTCATAGAATTTTAGGAAGACTTTGATTTCTTTCTTAATTACTTCCTTGACCCAGAGATGGTTCAGCTGAATGATGTTGAGTTTCCATGAGTTGGTAGGCTTTCTTTGGGTTTTGATGTTGTTGAACTCTAACTTTAGGCCCTGGTGGTCTGATATGCTACAAGGGCTTATTTCCATTTTTTTTTTATCTTTATGACCAATAATGTGGTCAATTTTGGAGAAAGTTCCATGAGGAGTTGAGAAATATGTATATTCCTTTTCCTTTGGGTGAAGGTTCTGTAGATATCCATGAAATCCATTTGCATCATAACCTCTTTCAGACTCCTTATTTCTCTGTTGAGGCTCTGTTGGTTAATCTATCTAGGGTTGAAAGAGGGGTATTGAAGTCTCCCACTATTAGGGTGTAAGAATTGTTGTGGGTTTCGAGCTTTAGCAGTGTTTCTTTTACATTAGTAGGTACCCTTATATTAGGGGCATAAATATTTAAGATTAAAATCTCCTCTTGACCAATTTTTTCTGTGATGAATAAGTAGTGACCATCTTGGTCCCTTTTTAATTGCTTTTAGCTTAAAGTCTACTTTGTTAGATATTAGAATTGCAACCCCTGCTTGTTTCTTAGGACCGTTTGACTGGAAAATATTTTCCCAACCCTTTATTCTAAGCCTGTGTCTGTCTTTGCCGTTGAGGTGTGTTTCTTGTACGCAACAGAAGGATGTCTTCTCTAGTTGTATCCATCTTGTTAGAGTGTGACATTTTATAGGAGAGTTGAGACCATTGATATTAAGGGAAATTAGTGATCATTGATTCATATTTCCTGCCATTTTGGTGGTAACTTGTTTGTATTTCCTTTCTCTAGAGTATTCTTCTGTGGACTTATTGATTGTTTGTGATTTCGTGGATGTATCTGGGGTCCTTAGGTTGGAGTTTTCCCTCTAATACTTTCTATAGTGCTGGATTGGTAGATAGATATTCTTTCAGTTTGACTTTGTCCTGAAATATCTTGTTTACTTCATCTATGGTGATTGATAATTTTGCAGGGTATAGTATTCTAGTTTGGCAGCCATGCCTTTTTAGCATCTGTATAACTTCTGAACAAGCCCTTCTAGCTTTCATCATTTCCATTGAATAGTCAGGCGTTATTCTGATGGGTCTGCCTTTATGTGTGAATTGGTCCTTTTCTTGTGCAGCTCTTAAAATTTTTCTTTGGTCTGTATGTTTTGTGGCTTGATTATAATGTGGTGCACTGACTTTTTTGGGGGATCATATCTATTTGGTGTTCTGTAAGCTTCCTGTATCTTTATAGGCATTTCCTTCTTCAGGTTAGGAAAGTTTTCTTCTATGATTTTATTCAAAACATTATCTGTGCCTTTGAGCTGGTATTCTTCTCCTTCTTCTATTCCTATTATTCTCAAATTAGGTCTTTTCATGGTGTCCCAGATTTCCTGAACATTTTGAGTTATGGCTTTTTGAGTTTTACTATTTTCTTTGAATGATATATCTATTTGAGCTACTGAGTCTTCCACTTCAGAGATTCTATCTTCCATGTCTTGAACTCTGTTTGTTATGCTTGTATCTGTGGTTCCAGCTTTTTTCTTCAGATTTTCTATTTCCATTTTTGCCTCATTTTGTGCCTTTTTTATTGCTTCTATTTCAGCTTTTATTTCAGCTTTTAGTTCCTGGCATGTTTCTTTTATAGATTTGTTCATCTCTTCCAATTTTTTGTTTGTATTTTCTTCTATTTCTTTAAGGCTGTTATTCATATCTTTTTTGAGAGCTTTGATGATCATCAAAAGGGAATTTTTGGTGTTGTTTCCTTTTGTTTCCTCTTCATTGCTCAGTTCAGGTCTTATATTTGTAAGATTGCCACTCTCTTCTGGAGTTACCATGTTGGTCTTGTATTACTATGTAATTTTTTGCACTGACGTTTGCCCATGGCTTCAGTGGTTCACAATTAGATGGCTCCTGGTCAGTTGTGGCACTTGGGCTTGTGTGCCTCCTGTCACCTCTCTGGGCAGGGTCTGAATCTACCCTTCAGAGACCCCAGAAGTTATCTATTTGCTCAGTTCGAGGTCGAGGTGGGTAGCCGTGCAAATTCCCTCAGTAGCAGCTGTGGGTATGGTGACAGGCAGAGTTCATCTGCCCCTGCCACAGATGCGCTGGGACTCTGCAGACAGCACTTGTTCCCGTGACCTTACTGAATCTTTATACTGAGGAGGAGGAGCTTGGTCCTACCTCAACTGGATATGCCAGACTGCATTGATTTACCCTGGGAGTCTTTATTCTCATTGAAAAATGGATGGGGGGGGGATGAGCTGGGGGGAAACCAAGGGAGAACATGAAAGAGGTGATAGAGGAGGAACAGTAGTGGGTATGTTAAAAAAAATTAAATAAAATTATATAAAAAATGAGAAAAAACAAACATTCATTTTATTACACAAACTGAATTCAAAATTTGGACAAAATAAATATAACTCTATTTCTTGTCTGCCCAGTACATATATAACTGAGTAAGTATGCCAAGTTTATTGACAGACAGAGAGTAATTCAAATAAGATTGACAGAATACAATCACTTCTTATAACAACATTGTCACACTTGGCTCTTTAAAAAACGTTTTTAATAAAATATGTTCAATTTAATCATATTTCATTTTTATCACCATCAAGTTAAAATAATTTCAAAGTAGAATAGATAACATTGTTTACTATTATTTGATTTTTTTAAGACAAATCAAACATAATCAATTTTGAACTTAGTGTCTTTATTTTGGTATTGAAAGTAGTGTGTTACAAAATATAAAGAATAATGGGTGGATCTTTAGCTTTCTTCCTCATGACTGTGCCAAAATTGATGTTAGCAGTGGAAAATGACAGGAGAACACATTTACTTAAACAAACATTATTCTATTCTAAAACTGTAGTGCAGAGTCTCCAGTAACAGCAAGTTTATCCTTCACCATCACAGGCAAAGTGAAATTATTCTCACCTTCGAGAGATAGAACTTAACTGCTAACAATACCTAGTGCTCCTAGAAGTTATATTAACTACATTTGTTGAACTATAGATGGTCCCTTATCACTTGAAACAGTCTAGTGTGTAAAAATTTTATTACAGTACAAAATTTAAAGTTCCTTCTCATTACAATCTAAATATTTATTTGAATAAGACCACTATGGATGTAAATTAGAAAAAATTGAAAGCTTTCTAAGGTCAGATAACACTGCAGAATACTTTTCATAAGCATATAAAATAATTGTGATCTAGTTTATAATAGAAAAAGAGGGCAAAATAAATAAACTCACATACTTCATACACATATTTTCCTTGGACACTGCCTTGAGGAAGCAAAGATGGCTGAAATGTTGGCAGGTTTTTGCACCTGCAATGATAATAAACTGTTCTGTTATTACCTGTGGTTTGGTATGTGAGTTGAATCCACCCAAAGCTAAAATCACTGGTGAGTTCACAGTTTATATTGTGGGTTTTAGGATTGGTAAATGCATCTCATGGACTCTGCAGACTTCACCTTTAGGGATAAAATGCCAGAAGCCACTGAAGCCTCCTCATCCTGACATAGTGTTTGACAAAGCCTAATGCAGAGTAGCAGTGTGAAATAATATTTACATATTACATATATGTATATATTATCATATATACTCATTATATGTGTACATGTAAATAAACATATAATATACATATGCATATAAATATATACACACATACTTGTAACTTGATAATTTAATACATAAATGAACATGTCTGGCATAACATATGTGTGGGATTCTCTAGAGGTTAGATACTTTTTTTTATTTAAATATATCTCTGAATGTGGAGGAACAACAACTCAGAAAAACCTTTCTACATTATTACACTATTTTAAATTAAAGATCAAGCACAAGCCCTCTGTGATATATAGAGATTTTGAAATAAAAAAAGCATCAATTACAGTATCTATACTCACACAAGCCTTGTTTTCATTATGTTCTCTCTACATGTGGATATAATTGAGACAAAGTTGTGTTGTATTTTCCCTAATTAACATAAATACCCTCTATTATTAAATGTCTGGAAATTCTTCTTAATTAATACCCATTCTTCACATCTTTGTTGGTTTAAATCAGGGTATCATCATAAATTGAATTTAAGGGCCTTTAGATACTGGTTCCCCAGTTGGTAAAACTGGGGAGGCTTAGGAAATGTGGCCTTGTAGGATAAGTTATTTCACTGGAGGTAGGCCTTGACAATTTAAAAGCCATGCTCCATCTCCTGTTTGCTCTCTATGTTTGCAGCTTTTGGTTAGAGATATAAGCTCTCAGCTATTTCTGCCACTATGCCTGCCTACTGCCATGCTTTTCTGGCATGATGGTGATAGACTCTTATCCCTCTGGAAACATAATCCCAAAATAAACTTTTCAGGAAGTTGCTTTGGTCATGATGTTTTATCACAGCAATGGAGAAGTAATTAATTCAATTCCCAAAGAGTTTCACCCTTTTGGCTCTTAATCTTCCTTCTTCCAATTGCAATATCTCAGTCTCAGGACAGTCCTTTCTGCCTTTCCTTGCTGGGGAACTTCCTTTGATTAAATGTCCTCATAGCACCTGAAACATTTCCTTTGTAGAACTTATAAACTGTGTGTGCATGGTGTTGGTGATGGTCTTATTTACATTTTTCTTAGAACTGAATCAATTGTACTTCAGCAGGAATGACATTAATCTTATAAACATATTACGATAGCACTGCTATGGTTCTTTTTATTAAATTTATGCAATAATTTTACATTCTGACCACAGTTTTCATTTCTCCTTTTGTCTCTTGCCCTTCTTGCTCTTCTATTCTGCCCATACTCCCATCCACTCCTTCTCTGTATCTCTTCAGAAAAAGACAGGCCTCCAATGGATATCAACAAAGGATAGCAAATTAAGTTGCATTAAGTTCAAGCAGGTCCCCTTATATTAAGGCTGGACAAAGCAACCCAATATAAGGAATAGGATCCTAAACCCTAGCCAAAGGCTAAGAACAGCCCTGCTCCCATTGATTAGAAGTTCCACACGTAGACCAAACTATACAACTGTCCCGTGCATGTAGCAGACTGCCTGGTTCTCAGTTCAGTCTTCGTGAACCTCTATGAGCCCAGGTTAGTTGTTTCTGTGGGTTTTCTTGTGATGTTCTTCACATCTCTTGCTTGTGCAATCCTTCCTCCCTTTCTTCAGAAGGATTCCACACGCTTGGCCTAATGTTTGTCTGTAGCTCTTATGCATCTCTTTCCATCAGTTACTGGAAGAAGGCTATCTGGTGACAATTGGAATAGTCAACAGTCTGTGTATAGCAGAATATACTTAGGAATCATTATGTTGATTTTTTTTTCTCAAACCACATTTGGTTCTAGCCTAGGTCTCTAGCTATCCAGCATCTGGGTCTTGGCACTCTAGGCAGTGTCAGGGTTGGGCTCACTCTCATGACCCAGGTCCCAGGCTAGAACAATCTTTGGTTGGACACTCCACAATCTTTATGCCACCCTTGCCTTAGCACATCACGTAGGCAGGAGTGACTGTAGGTCCAAATGGTATGGTTGGGCCAGTGTGTCCCTCCACAGGAAGTCTTGAATGAGAACAGCAGATACCAATGTATCCACTACCGCTAGAAGTCTTGACAATTTCAAATATTCATAGTGTCTGTTAGAAAATGAATTTTCCATTTGAAATATTATTTATACTTTATTTAATACATACACACATTTAAAAATTTAAAATTATTTTAACAGATTTTCAAATAATAAGATGGTAGGTATCTTACATATTATAGTTTATTCTGTTTAAGATATGTAGTGAATTAATTTATTGGTATACAGATATATTTTTTCACTGTATAAAACTGACTGAAGGCCATATGAATTTAGAGTTTCTAATAGTACTAATGTAACTTAAAAACAAATTCAATTATTCTGAAATGATTAGTGATTTCTCATATGCGCCCAGCATATTCTGTTTATAATGGGTAAATAAGGGAATACAAACAAGTCTTGGAGCTGGAGAAGTAGCTAGTGCTTAGGAGTACCTGATATCCTTCCATTGCACTCAAGTTTAGTTCCCAGCACCTAGATCTGGCACATTAAACAATTACCTTCAGCTTCAAAGAATGATGCCCTCATCTGTTATTCTTGAGCACCAGTAAAGATAGGACTCATTCACATTGCTACAAACACTTATACCTATAGCGATAAATCCTTAAAATGTTGGTTAGACAAAATTAGGACATGCAAGTACCTCCCACAGTTATTGATGAGTAAAAGTAAATTGTAAAAATGACAGTGTTATCATCATTGATATGAAATTTAATATAATTTATCAAGATGCCCATGAAATATGTCACTGAAATAGAAAAATAATTATATTACATGTAGAAACATATAATACTTACAGGAATTACAGCAATACATCGTATGACAAGTAATGCTTGAGGTATCACAATATCTGGTTAATGTCAAATTACACAAAAAAGCCATAAGCAATAAAATGTATAATTCTGTCATCTTATCACATAGATAGAAGTATCATGATGGGGTGTTTGCGATGAAGTCAAAAGTATGAAAATGGAAACAAATTGTATAAATCTTGATTCACCAGTTTATGTTTTGCTTTCTGACAAATAGGTAGAAGGAAGATATCTCCTATGACTTACATATATAATTTGTCCTGATAAGTCAAGATCAATGTAGCAATTATATTGAGACGAAGGTATAAAAGATAACATGGAGAACAGAGACTCTATAAATCATACAGAAGATATTTGTAGCTTGCAGAAGGTTGTTAGCATTAGAAACTGTGAGAAGCACTCAAATTGCTAACATATTAGGAAGCAGTGCCAGAAGCATTTGTTGGGTGTTGTATCCCAGTTACAAGTACAGTCTGTTGCTGAAGACTAGAGCAGCAAAAAGATTTGACCTGCAATGTTACAGAAAATTTTCTATGGGCAGAATTTGTTGGGAATGGTCAGGAATTTTATTTGAAGCATGCTAATTTAGAGTTTTCTAATATGCATAAATACTATGCATCACTGTGGAACAGGAGCTATTTACAGGCTACCAAAATTATTTGCAAATGGTTACATAGTCTCAGTATATTAACTGAAGACTTAATTACATATATATCCATGGTAATAAAAATGAAGCAAATTCACTTAATGAGTATTGTGTTCATCTGTTTTGGATGTGCATAGATAACTAAAATATGTTCAGCCTCTTTTTTATTGCAATTTTAAATATATTGGGTTGCATAGAAGGGTCAACATTTTCAACAATTTATATTTCTTCAAATATATAAGAGTAACTCAAAGCTAACAATATGATAATAACTATAAATATGTAATGTTTGGTACCCTTATATATTAGTAAAAATATTTACATTCACCTTTATACCTCACATAGTTTTACATTGTTTTGATTTGTCAATGGTCAAATATGTCAATCAATACAGGCTAATTACTGTACTACTAAAGCAATTTTCACTAGCACAAGCATTCATAATATTATAAATATTAAAGTAATCTATTATTTGTGAGAGCTATTTTTAATTGGGACAGACAAATGGCTCTCCTCATTATCCTGGATATTTTGTTCTTAAAATTATGATAAGAGAAGACTTCTCATATAATTTCAATGAATTTTCTTTCTTATTATCTTTAAATCAGTTCACTACTATTTATTTCTGAATGCTAATACATATAATCTTATAAAACTTAATACAGGGGCTGGAGAGATGGCTCAGTGGTTAAGAGCACCGTCTGCTCTTCTGGAGGACCCGGGTTCAATTCCCAGCATCCACATGGCAGCTAACAACTGTCTGTAGTTCCAGTTCCAGGCAAACACCAAAGCAAATAAATAAATAAAGTTTAAAAAAACAAACTTAATGCAAGCAGTACACAAAGCTGTCAAATCTGATTATTATAAGAAGTTTGCCAAACTGTTCATAGTACATTGAAGCTAAATTTTAGAAACAATTTTGAAGTTGCTGTTTATTTAGTTATATTGCTATAATATTCTCAGTATTTGCTATTACTAGATTAATCTGTTTTCAAGAAAAAATTAATTTATGTTAATATTTACCAAACATCACTTTTGTGTTAGGTGATTATCTTCAGTTAATTTATTACTGCATATAAGCAATTTCTACAGTTAATTTCTACTATATATAATGTTCAGAGGAAACACTGAACATGAAGCTATGAACACATGCTCAATAAACCAAGTGAAACAGGAGAATGGCTTGTTTATAAGTAAAAATATTGGAGAAAGTAATGAAATGACAATAAATATTTTGTGTATGCAGTGGCTAGCTTTTGTTGATTTGTGCATGATCAGTAAATTGGAATGAGAAAAAGTCAGAAAAATTCTCTCCTAAACTGACAAAGCTTTGCATGAACAGATGAGCTGTTTGGAGGAAAATGCTGGAAGTCAGAGGTGGCTATTGAATGTCTTCCTATCCACCTTATAACTTAAAGTTGTATATGTCTTTTACTGTTTCTGCTTTTGTACACATATGTGTACAGTGCCCACAAGGATCAGAGCAATTGGATCCCCTGGAGCTGAACTTTCAAGTAGCTGTGAGCTCCGAAGCATGGGTTCTGGGAACCAAAATCAAGTGCTCTGCAAAAGCAGTACCTGCTTTTAACCAATGAGCCTTTTCTTCAGACCTACCCTTACTTTTGAAAACAGTGTCTCTTACTTAGTCTGCAGATAGCCATTTCAACAAAACCAGGTGGCTAATAAGCATCTAGGGTCCACCTATTTCTACCTCCCTAATCCTAGAATTATAGAAATAATCCTAGGACCTGCTTTACATGTAGATGCCAGGGATCCACATTTTGGTCCTATAGAAGCAGTAAGCATTTCACTGACTGAACTCCTCTCTACCCCTGTATGACTTGACAGGCATCTTGAGACTGGTTTCCTTGACAGAATCTGACAAGCTATCTGAAACCATAGCTCACATGGAGAAGTTTTATTTTTAGCTTTCTTCAGAGAGCTAGAGAGTTGTACTGCCAGCCCTGACTTCAAGAACTTTGTAACCCTGGTCCTGCTTTTTGTCTAACAGCATTCCAGTCTCTTTTACTTTCTCAGAGCAAAGTTCAGATGTGAGTCTAGGAAGGTCTGTGCTGTGTATCGCTTAATATTATCATTGGATTTTTCTCTGTTTCTTTTTAGTATGAAGGTCGGTTTGTCAATGTGTGTTTGTCAGATTTATTTTTATTTTATTATGTCTTTGGATCTATTTTGAGTCAGAATATCAGTGTACTACCTATTTTGAAACATTTGTTATATCTGATTGTATTTTCTTAGTGGAGTATATGTTTATTTGAATAATGTAGAAGAAAATAAAACTTGACCTCAGTAAGTACTTATTTATTTACTTATGTTTGGAGTTTGTGGTAAGACAGAATTTTTGCTATATCATAACTTTAAAAGGCTAAGCTTCTATTATGTTTAGCTAAGCTGTGAAATGTGCACAAATATATTGTTAAAGGCACTATTATCAGATATAAAATATAAATCATATTAATCATGTGAAAAATGAAGTATGAATCACAGCAATTGACATACTGCAATTGAAAGCTATAACAAATTCCTAAAAATTGAACATTTTAATGAGGCATTATTTCTGTGCAAATTACTATGAGGGAGATAGCTCTTGAAGATTAATTGATTTAGGAAGTAGTAAATTTCTAAATAGAGCATCATACAGGCTTAAAGTTAGACAGATTTTTATGAAATGCCAAAATGAATTGTATTTTGTAGTTTACAAGGTAAAATGAGTAAGGATCAGAAGAAGTCAAGATATGTGCACAAGGGAATATCTATGTCCTTCTGGTCTACCCACTGACACTAAGTCTGTCTCTTCTTCTGTTGGAGAAAATCATCTAACTTGTCATATCTGTCTAAGGTTCTCAGTCAATTAATTGCCTAACTCTATTACAGGTGATTAAAGCAAGTCTCTTGACTCATTAGATGCTTATTTAATTACTTTCTATCTTCACTGCTGATTTAGAACTTTTATACTGAATTATCATTCACTTGTTTGCAGGAAGCTTGGTAGGTGTAACCTACATATTTTATATCTCTACATATAATCTCTTTGGGATAATTCTGAAATTCATGGAAACCAGTACAGACAATTATCTTTCAAGCTTTTTCTATATATATAGTTTGGAATGAATAATAATCATTAGTGTTTCTGAAAGAAATATATTGTAAATAAATAATTTTTAGTTTAGGTATTTTTGTTTTCTGTTTTTCACATATTCCTATTTTCCTCTGCCTACTTTTACTCAAAATCTCTTCCATATTCTCTTTAAATATATATTTCCATATAAAACATTCAAGATTATGTATTTAAAAACATATTAATACCATAAAAATATCACATTAAAATTAGTTTTTCAAGATGGATAATATATTATTTAATACAATCCCATAAACCTCATTTATTTTTCTGAATAATAACAGCATCTTAAAAATGTTCAGAAGACATGATTCAGTCCATCACTAATACAATCCATTTATGTATGTGTACAATGTAACAACTGTATGTCTAAGACAATGTCAGAGTCAATGTGCTGCCAATCACATTCATTCTTTTATTAGTTTCAGATAAAAGATAAACAAGAAGACTGACAGTTTTGTGTCCTTTGACATTCTGTGTCACCATCACAGACAAGAGAGTATTATGTCATCACTCAAGGCTGTCACATTTGTTGTTATGTGCCCACACTTTTTAAAGTCAATTTCACTTTTAATTCCCATAAGCAAATATAGGAACTACATATTGATTGCATACTATCTTATAATGAAAATATGCTCCTATTCTATATCATGCAATTTATATAATGTCAATTATGCTGTAATCAAATCCTATAGAATATTGAGTGTCATTGTTTTTTAGAGCTACTCTTTTAAGATGAATAATAAATAAAATATGTCAGTTCTTTCTTTTTAAAATCTACAAAGAATCTCTACATGTAAGTAGCATATAAATCAAAACATATATTTAGTTTTCAGTGACAGGATTCATTAATTTAAATATTTGAAGTTTTTAGAGATACCAAAAGAGATACTTCTAAAAATGTAATTATGTTTACTTTACAGGTGATAATTCTCCAATGATGTGGCAAATTAGTTAAAAAAAACTGAAATCTGAGCTTTAATCTTGATAGAAAGTGAAGTAGTAAGCATAAGAATACTTTAGCATGGAGAGTATTTTAATTAACATTCTTTATCTTGCCATTTTTTTTACTATATTTCATAGGATTTCATCTCTTTTCTTTACTGTCTAAAGGTCAAATTTTACAATGTTATTTGTGAGTGGTGATATGTTTATTGATAAAGTTCTTTCTAAATAAGTGAAAGTTATGTACACAATAAGCAGTTAGTAATGGTATCTTTATAAAACACCAACAGTCTAAAATTTCATATTTAGGCTTTGTAGTCTAAAGTTTTACACTTGAAAGTAGATAGGATGTAATTTAATTCATAAGAATTACAGAATTCAGAGGAGTATCAAAACCCGGGTGTAAAATTCTTAATTCAAAAACCACAAGATTGCTTGTACATGAAGATTACGTTATTTCATACCTTGTATTCCTCTATTTTCAGGTAGGGGTATATCTTCATGTACTAAAGTACATGCTTTGTGCATGAACGCTTTCTACAATGGCTAGATTGTAGACTTAAGAATCAGAGCTAGATTCTTGGATCATTATTAAATTTATTTGCAGTTTTTTCTTATAAGTAAGTAATACTATTTATCTTATTTTGCCTAAAATTCTTAGTAAAAATTGAAATGTCTTCCCTTACAATGGAGAAACTGTGCCAATGTTTTTTGTAATTGGAAGTCTAATTATTTTTCATTTTTTTCTATGCTGCAATATTTTTAAATGATTTTTGCAAGAAAAGTAAAAAGTATATGTACTACTTTTTACCCCCTGAGGCTGAAGATGCCACACAACTTCTTCTTCTTGCAATATCATGATGAAAAAAAGAATGGTTGTTAATTTTCTTTCTCCTTGTAACCATGCTTTTCTAAACTTGTTAATAAAATTCTCCTTTGTTTGAGGGTTTAAGAACTTTTGAAATAGAAATATAGGTTAATTATGGTTTTTCAAATTATGCTACTTTTCTGCCTTCAATTGCAGTTATGATCATACTATTTTCTCGGTAATGTCTCTTTGCGGGTATGTGATCTTTTGTTTCTCCTGTTCCTACTGCCTTTTCTTCTTCTTTCACAAAGGTTTCAATCTGGTCAACTGTATCATTACTTCCATTTAATTCTAGATTTTGTGACTTTTTATTCTTTTATTTTGTAGTTCAGTTCTTCTATTGTATTTGTAATCCTTTTTCATATCATTTTTATAGCTTATTCTTTGCCTGTCCTTGTTATATTTTATTTGGTTTCTAGCTATTAGTAAAAAGTGAAGTTCATATCTTCTTGCACTAGACTGAATTTTAAACATTTTGAGATGTTCTTTTTTTCCCTATAGCATTTCCTATAATTTGTTTGCCTTATATCCTTATAGTTTGAAAAAAATTAAAAGACATATTTTAAAACCTACCTATTTCAATTTTGAACACTTACTTCATCACTGACCTTCTACACTTTGGAGTTTAGGCAATGGACTGTTTGTCTATTGCAATATAATGGCCTGGTAGTAAGTCAGAATTTATGTCTTATAGACCTATAGTAAGCTCTACTTCTGAACAGGAGGGAAAAGTAAAAACACCCTAGCAACCATTAAAACTTGTCACTAAAATAAATTTTATAACCTTCTACTGGCTACCTCACAGGAAACCTCTGATGAATTAAAATGTGAAATATATTGTCTTTATTTGTTCTCTCTCTCTCTGTATGTGTGTGTGTGTGTTACGTTGTTCACTGTCTGCACATGTGTATACATTTATAAATACAAATGTACATATTTAAATATTTCTCTATATACTTTATCTCATTAAGGAGTAAAATTATGTTTTTCTATCCATTTAGCATGTGGCTAGGTGAATCTATCTTACCTAGATGTGTTCTCTTTGCCAGATGGATTTAACCTTTTGTATGTTTTGGATAGCTTAGAATGATAGGTCCTTACCCAGATGAAAGGCAAATTACATGTTCTTGATCAATCAGAAATAGTTTTCTTCTAAAAATCCTTAATATAACCCTGGTGAAAGGTACTATAACATTCCCCTT
Organism: Sigmodon hispidus; assembly: GCA_004025045.1. Classification (NCBI taxonomy): domain Eukaryota; kingdom Metazoa; phylum Chordata; class Mammalia; order Rodentia; family Cricetidae; genus Sigmodon; species Sigmodon hispidus. The sequence continues at coordinate 24,599 of PVIH01010940.1, forward strand.
TATTATAATAAAGGGGATATAATAACCCTAGAATCATTTAAGACAGTGGTAAAAGTGAGAAATAGATGTAATTCATCTCCACAAAGAAAATGGTGATCTTAGTCTTAAAATGCTCACTAGGAAAGATTAGTGTCTAAACTAGAGTGTAGTACGTTTATGCTGTTAATATTGTAAATATTTGTCCTGCCTATGGGTTTAATAAAAAAAGGTGATGGCCAAAGGCAAAGAAGAAGTGTGGATGGGGCTACAAGACTAAGAAAACTCAGGAACATCTCAGAGTAGACACAGATGCCACAGATGCCAGGCAGAGCCACAAGAGAGAACGCAGGGGAAAGGAGCTGAAATGCTGCTTTGAGCAAAGGTACCAAGCCGCATGGCTGAACAAGATGGGTTGAGTTCAGATGAAAGACCTAGCAAATTATATGTCTGGGCCCTAGGTATATCAGTATAAAAATAATACAATCCTGTGTGTGATTATTTGAGGCAAAGAGAGGGATAGAATGGAACTAAACCTATGGACTAGACTGGAAAGTTCAGCCCAGAAACCTTTTACAACACTAGACTGTAGTTCTACTACAGAGTAGCCTTTATATAGGCAGGAGAGACCACTTAAAAGGAGGTAAGCAGGCAGAGTTCGCTTATCCATTCCTGGCTCAGAACCAAGGTCATTCATAAAAAATGATGAATGACCATATCTATCTCCTGTAAGTATCAGAGTTTACAAAGGAAAAATACTCCCACAATCAATAGGCAATATACAAAATGTGTCTATTACTTTTGTATAGTCATATTGTGCAATTCAATAGCATATGCATGCTAGTTTCCCATACAACATCCAATTTAATAACAGAGTTTACTGTACATTTCTTCTGGCATTTCTGGGAACTTGAAGTTCTGCATTTGGTACATTGTTTTTTAATTATTTCTATTTTCCAATCTGCCTAAATTATAATTGAAAATACTGAATTCCATTATACACAGGATAATGTGTCAGTCTCAGATTCAATTTAGATGCTAGGGTTCCCTTTGTACTGCAATTTTCCCTGCTACAACATAAGCAAGCTGTGGGGCTGACTGAGTGATATAATCAAGTAGCTTTCCCCAAAAATCTCTAACTTGGAATTTTCTGGCTAATCAATTGCTCTTTAAATATTAATAAGATCCATAAACGAAGATGCATCATCTTGCCTTCTGATAGCCTGCTTGATTTATAAGACTAATTGTATCATTATTATAGCAATAATAAGAAATATTCAAATATTTGCTAAAGAAATTGATTATGAGTATTAATAATTTTTAAATAGGAAGTCACTCAAATATGAATGTTTAAGATCCTATAGGTACTGCAGTCAGCCTACCGGAAAATCTATTTGTGCCCAGCTATGTAGTAGATATGTTACTTTTGTAATGTTACTTAACCTGTCTGTTGAGGGATTTTATCTTTGGAAAAAGATAATACTAGCGTCTATAAGAAAATATATTAATGTGTCTATAGTAACAGCAACTTAGTCAAGACTTGAGGACAACTTGGTCAACATAGGAAAATCAAAAGGAAAAAACCCTCATAGTTCTTATATGTCTGAGAAATCTACTATCAAATTAAGCAGAGTAACTATGTGAGCAGTTAGTGAATAGTACATATTTGCTGATCCAACAGAAAATACCCTCTCATCATCATCATCGTCTTCATTATCATATAATTTTATGATTTGAGAGATCACTTATGTAACCACCTTTGGTAAGTATATCTTCTGCTCCTCCATTGAAGATGTGGTTGATAGTTTACCAGGCTTTCTAAGAAGCTCTTGATTTAATTCCAGTAATTTGATGTAAAGGTTGTTCTATTTTTTTAGTTAAGAGATCCTAGAAGGCATTTTTTTCAATGACATTGGCATGCTTTGGAATGCACAGAGAAACATTTTTTAAGACATGCATCTCTCTTAATCTTCATTGGATTGGACAATATCTTCAATTTCATGTGGCCTATTTTATTTTAGTGCAAACACTCAAAGAGAGAGCTAGGATCTATGACACAGTGCAGGATGACTGTTATGCTGTTATATATCCAAAGGCAAGACGGGCTAAAAGACTCTGGCTCCAATCTCAAAGCACCATGTGAAAGCTACGAAGTCAGCATGTACAAGAGCCTTTCAAGCAGTACACATACCACAGTATGGATTTTCCTCTTGAGAATTAGTAAGTGAAGTGTGAGTTCTGAGCTCTCCCTCTGGGTTTCAGAAGTGCTGTCCTCAGGATGTCTCACTCCAACTTAATACAAGGCAGAAATTCAAGGCAACCAATGAAATGTTACATTTTTAATGCAACCAAATGTAATCTGTCCTTGTATTTTTTAATTAGTTAATTTATGTATGTTTTAAGGATTAAACACAATTGGTAAATTTTTAACCAAATTAAGCAAAAAAAGGGAAGACCTACTTCAATAAAACTAGAAATTGAAAGGCAAACATTATAACAGATATGAATGAAATTCCAAAATAAATCATAAGGACATACATTATAAATTTGTTTTGATAAATTGAAGATTCTGAAAAAACTGGTGAGATTTTAGATAACAAAATTAAACCTAAATTCAATGAATGATTTTAACAATGCATACTTTGTAACCTGATTGAAATACTAATAAAATATTCCATAGTAAAAACAAAAGACAGCAATAACAAAAATAAACACAAAAAAATGGACTTACAACAGAATTCTACTGTAATTTAAAAAATTAAGACAAATACATATCATATAATTCTGTAAAACTTAAAAAAATAAACAAAACCTTTAAAAGTTACAAAACCAGTGAAACCCTGATATTATAGTGTTTCTTTTGTCTTTTTCTTAATTTGTATATATACATATATATATGTATATATATATATATTATTTGGTGTTTTTTCATCATGTACCCCATTAAACTCAGATGTCAGGCCGCTCAGAATCATGCCCACTCTTATAATCTCCCCATTTACAAAACTGCCCATTCATGCTGCTCATTTACTTACTAGAGCATCATGTCCCTGTGGCCAGTCCCTTAAAGAAAACAAGTCTTTGCATACCCACACCTCTTCCAGAGGCCGTCAATGCAGAAGTGAGGCATTACGTCATTTAGCTATGTTCTAGCCTTGAGTTCTTGTGTACAATGACATGTCTCTTTTTGTTTTTTAAAATCCACTAATGAGTGAGTACACCCCCTGTTTCTCTTTCTAGGATTGTGATTTGTAAATTGCCTTTATTGTATTTAGGTAGTTTCTCTGTATTCTTGATCTCTCCAGGACATTTATCATGATGGCCTGTTGGATTTTGTCAAGCCTTTTTCAGCATATAAGGAAATGATCATGTGGGTTTTTTCTTCCTTCAATTTGTTTATATGATGAATGACATTCACAGTTTTCCGTATATTGAAACATCCCTGCACTTCTGGAATGAAGATGAGTTGATAATGGTGGATAACTTTTTTATATGTTGTTGGATTCAGTTTGCAAAAATTTTCTTGAGAATTTTTGCGTCAATATTCATGGAAGAAATTGGTCTGTAATTCTGTTTCTTTGTAGTGCCTTTGAGTAGCTTTGGTATTGGGGTCATTGTGGCCTCATAAAAAATGTTTAGTAATATTTCTTCAATTTCTACTGTATGCAACAATCTGAGGAATATTGGTGTTATGTCTTCTTTGAATGTCTGGTAGAATTCTGCACTGAAACCATCTGGGCCTGGGCTTATTTTTTATTTGGGAGGCTTTTAATGACAGCTTCAATTTCCCTTGGTGTTATAGGACTGCTTAGTTCTTTGATCTGGTCTTGATTTAATTTTGGGAAATGGAACCTGTCCAGAAAACTGCCAATTTCTTCTAGGTTCTCCATTCTTGTGGAATATAGATTTTCAAAGTATGACCTGATAATTCTCTGGATTTCCTGGGGGTCTGTTTTTATGTCCCCCTTTTCATTTCTGACTTTGTTGATTTGGATACACTCTCTCTGCTTTTTGATTATGTTGGATAAGGGCTTATCTATCTTGACTTTCTCAAGGTACCAACTCTTTGATTCATTGATTTTCCTGTATTTATCTTTTTGTTTCAGTTGTGTTGATTTCAGCTCTATGTTTGATTATTTCCTGCCATATATTCTTTCTAGGTGAGTTTGCTTCTAATTGTTCTAGGATCCTCAGCTGTACTGATAGTTCTCTTGTATAGAATTTCTCTAGGTTTTTCATGTAGGCATCTATTGTTATGAATTTTCCCTTTAAGACAGCTTTCACTGTATCTCATAATTTTGGGTATGTCATGTATTAATCCCATTGAATTCTAGGAAGTCGTTAATTTCTTTCTTAATTTCTTCCTTGTCCCAGAGGTGGTTCAGTTGAGTGATGTTTATTTCCATGAGTTGGTAAGCTTTCTGTGATTTTTGATGTTGTTGAACTCTAACTTTAGACCATCGTGATCTGAAATGATACAAGAAGTTATATACATTTTTTGGTACTTGTTGATATTTGCTTTATGATCTTGTATGTGGTCAATTGTACAGAAAGTTCCATGGGATGCTGAGAAATATGTGGATTCCTTTTTGTTTGGGTGAAGGATTTGGTATATATCTTCTAAGTCTATTTGGGTCATAACTTCTTCTAGATCCCTTATTTCTCTGTTGAGTTTCTGTCTGGTTGACCTGTCCAAGGGTGAAAGTGGGATATTCATGTCCCCTACTATTAGTGTGTCAGGTTTGATATAGGGTTTAAGATTTAGAAGTGTTTCTTTTACATATATGTAGGTGCTGTTGTGTTGGGAGCATAGATATTCAGGATTGAGATTTAGTCTTGGTGATTTTTTTCTGAGATAAATAAGTAGTGACCTTCCTGGTCTCTTTTTATTGATTTTAGTTTAAAGTATTTCTTTTAGATATAAAAATGGATATGGCTATACCAGCTAGTTTCTTAGGGCCATTTGATTAGAAAATCTTTTCCTAACCCTTTACTCTGAACCTGTGTCTGTCTTTAAAGTTGATGTGTGTTTCTTTTATGCACAAGAAGGATGGTTTCTATCTTTGTATACACTGTGTTAGGGTGTGTCTTTTCACAGGTAAATTGAGTCCATTGATATTAAGGGATATTAATGACCAATGATGAATATTTCCCTTCATTTTTGGTAGTAGCTTATATTTCTTTTTTTTTTCTGGGGGAGTGGTTTCTTCTCTGGGCTTACCAAGTTTCTGTGGTTACATGGGTTTTTCTGGTTTCCTTAGGTTGGAGTTTTCCCTCTAGGGCTTTTTGTAGTGTGGGATTTGTGGTTAAGTATTGTTTAAAACTGGTTATGTTGTGAAATATCTTGTTTACTCCACCTGTGTTGATTGATAGTTTTGCTTGGTACAGTAGTCTAGGTTGGCATCCATGCACTTTTAGTTTCTATATAATGTCTGCCCAGGACCTCCTTGCTTTCATTGTTTCCATTGAAAAGTCAGGTGCTATTCTGATGGCTCTGCCTTTATAGGAGATTTGACCTTTTTCCTTTGCAGTTCTTAGTATTTTTTCTTTGTTCTGTATGTTTAGAGACTTGGTTATTATATGGCAGGCAGACTTTTTTGTGGGTCTAGTCTATTTGGTGTTTGTAGGTTTCCTGTATTTTTATAGGCATTTTCTTCTTTAGGTTGGGGAAGTTTTTCTTCCATGATTTTGCTGAATATATTTTCTGTGCCTTTGAGCTGGTATTCTTCTCCTTCTTCAATTCCAATTACTCTCAGGTTTGGTCTTTTCATAGTGTCCCAAATTTCATGGACATTTTGTGTTACAACTTTTTTGGTTTTAGTGTTTTCTTTAACTGATGTATCTATTACGAATATTGAGTCTTCTACCCTAGAGATTCTTACTTCCATCTCTTGGATTCTGTTGGTTATGCTTGAATCTGTGTTTCTGGGTCATTTTTTTTCAGGTTTTCTCTTTCTAGTTTTGTCTCTGTTTGTGCCTTCTTTAATGCTTCTATTTCAGTTTTTAATTCTTGGTAAATTTCTTTCACCTGTTTGATTTCTTTTTCCTGGTTTACTTTATTTTCTTTCAGGGCTTTGTTCATCTCTTCTAATTTTTGGTTTGTATTTTCTTCTATTTCTTTAAGGGAGTTTTTCTGATATCCTCTTTTAAGTCTTATATTAATTTCATAAAGCTGTTTTTAAGGTTGTTTCCTTCTGTTTCCTCTTCCTTGTTATGTTCAAGTCTTGAAGCTATACAACTACTTGTTTCTTCTGGTGGTGTCTTTTTGATGATTGTATTGTTGTATGTATTCTTGCAGTGACATCTGCCCATTGTTTCCCCAATTTACTCTTGGTTAGTTCTTGGTTGGCTCTTAGTCAGTTGTTGGTCTGAGGGCTCTTAATAAGCTATGTGTTTAGAGGGTTGGCTGCTCTCTTGAGATCACAGTGTTATGAAGCTAGTCATCACCTCTTGACCTTTCATCTGTGTGTCCAGAAACTTGGCTGTTCCCCAGCTGCTATTACATCAGTATACTGCATGGGCTATGCTCTTCGCAGAAGCTGAGAAGACATCTCAGGGCCCCAGTTCCGGTGGTGGAAGTCACCTACTGACCTCTGAGCTATGCGTCTAGGAACTCCTCTGCTTCCTTCCTTGCTGCTATAAAGCCAATAGTAGTCTGTGCAGACTTTGCTGCCCCAAGAAGCCAAGTCACTTACCTCTGAGGCATGTACCCAGGGCCAAGGGACTCAGGTATTCCCTGTTGTTAATTTCTCACCTGTGTTCTGGGCAGATAGTGCTCCATGCTGCAGCGGAGAGGCCATTCAAGTACCAGGTTCAGGTGGTGAAAGTCCATGTCCCTGTATTATATATTCCATGTCATATATCTAATTTGATGTATAATTTTCATCTTTTCTATTTCTATTTTATTGAAAATCGATTTTTCTTCTTTCATACAATATATCCAACCACAGTTTATCTTCCCTCTGTTCTCTTTCTAGCTCTTTTTCCTAGATACATTTCCCTTCCATTTCCTCTTCAGAAAAGACCAAACCCTCAAGAGACAGGCAAACAGGATGAAAGAAGATACAGCTGGACAATGCAAAAGCCCTCATAACAAGAATGGGTGGGGCAACCCAATAGAAGGCAAACATTCCCAAGAGCAGGCCAAAGTCAAAGACACTTCCACTGCCATCCTCCTGATCCTCAGCAATACCAGGCTGACAGTCATAACATATGCAGAGGACCTGGTAAAGATGGATACAGGCCCTGTGCTTGCCATCTCAGTTTCTGTGAACTCATGGGAACACTGCTTAGTAGAGGAAGTAGGTAGTGTTCTCCTGGTGTCCTCCACAGCTCTGACTCATACAGCCTTTCTGCTCCTTGTTCCATGAGTTTTCCCAAGCTCCAAGAGAAGGGAAATATCCGACTTAGAATCTCTCTCTCTCTCTCTCTCTCTCTCTCTCTCTCTCTCTCTCTCTCTTTTTCTCTCTTTCTGTCTCCCCCCCCACTTAATGTCTGGCTGTGATTCTCTGTACCCACTCCAATCTGCTGCAGGAGGAAGTCTGTCTGATAATAAGTGGACAAATCACTGATTTGTGAAGTTCTGTGCATACTTCTAAAAAAATTAGAATCTAAGGTATAATATAAAATCATCAACCTTGAAATTTAGCTTTCATATGTTCTTCATGTGTGTATATGTGTGTGTGAGAGTGAGTTACACACACACACACACACACACACACACACACACACACTCACAGGCATGGTTTTTCAAGAAAAGGTTCCTCTGTAACAACTCCGTCACTGGCAATCATAAAACTTGCTTTGTAGATAAAGCTGGCTTCAAACTCACTTAGATTTGCCTGACTCTGCCTCAAAAGCGGGCACCACCACCACCCAGGCGTACCACCACTGCCTACCTCTTCATGTGTTCTTAGCTCACAACAATTAACTGGGTTACAAATCTTACTTAAATTTCCAATTGCACTTATTATTTTTATAGGTGATTATTTGTAATGTCATGCAATTACTTAAATTGAAATATATTGTAAATATGGGTATATAATTTAAATAATAATGTACAACAAACACAATAAAAATTATAAGAGAATAATTTTTAGGTTATAAAACACTATTTGAAGGCTTTCATTGAATGTGGCTGCCACAGAGTTTCAGGATAACAAATTCTTCTAGTTGATTTTCTTGTTCAGTGAAAGCAGATGGATTTCTTCCACAAACACCATTTTATATGCCTTTCTACTTTAGCAGGGCACATAATCTTCTTGTCCCTTTGATATAAATGCTTCATGAAAGTTATACTTCATGCTTGCATATGGTAGTTATATAGTTAGATGTAGCATCTCAATTCCTTATGTCTATGAGACCATTATATTATAGGGTATTGAAAAGAACATGCAGTTATAAGCTGTCCACTTCAAAAATCACATCATTTTTTATTCTATAAATTTTGACCCACAGAGAAAGACATAAAATTCATAGTGTCTCAAATGTAGAAAAATGTTTTATCAAGGAAAATAAGAATATGAAAAATGCCTTAGAAAAAGTCCATTCTGAGATATCAAACAAAATATGTCTGATCGGTTGTGAAAAGAATAAGATGTTGTGTTTATATTCAATCTGAAAAATGTATAAAATTTTGCACATAACCTTGGTGATTTTTGTCTCACCAGTCTTCTCTAATAAAATTACTCATGTTAAGTATAGAACATATATAGATTGAATAAAATTGTAAGGCATTCATCTTAAGAAAATGCTTCAGGTAGACATCATCTTTATTCGGTAGTATGACTGTTGTTGCACATATCATAGAATTTGAGCATTTGGCACATGTAATAAATCATAATTGACATATTATGCTCATGAGTTATTTAACCTTCAAGGCTTAAAAATATTTGTAGTCTAAGGATGCCAAAGTTGTAGTTCCCCACATTATGTGTGGTACATATTTCTATTGATATTTACTGTTATTAGTATAGACTCATTCCAAATGCACAGTGTTTAAAATCAGTCAATAGTTGAATGTTTCTCATTTTATGTCAGAATTTCACAAAGTTGCCTGTTGTATTTTCATATCCTCTTTCAAATAGTAGTATTCTTCTCTTCTTGTCTCAAAGATTTTTATACAGCAAAAATGCATAATTAATAGATGTGAAGTTCATCTTATCTTAACCAGGAGAAGATAATATTGAAGAAAGAAATCATCTGGTGTATAACAGTATTTTTACCTTGGGGCTATATTTCATATATGCATTTCTCTGTTGTTATGCCTGATAAACATAAATATTAAAAAATATATGACCATGTTTTTCAAGTTGTTCAAAATTGATTTCATCCTTCAACATTCTGCTTCATTCATCATCTCACAAATTTAATTTGAAATCAAATGTATAATAAAGCAGGTGTTTTTGGCAGTTTCCCTGGATGACTTGCCTGACTTCACTGCCTTCTTGATGCAAACACACTTACATGCTTTAATGTGTTCATGTTCTCAAACCATGCAAAGCCACTAGATTCTCTCTGAAACCTCTGAGCTCTGATTTGGCATTATCATGATGTGTGTACTTTAATATACATGGAAGTGTTTCTGCTAATACAGAAATGTGAGAATTTCATTAAGGAAATCAAATATTTCCACTAGTGTCCTACCATGTTTCCTTGGCATCTAAACATTAAATGGATTGTGTTATTCAAATGTTTCAATTTTTAAAAAGTCAGTGTTTGAATTACTGACTTGAGTCTTCCCTCCTCCCAATCCCTCCCAGTCAGCCTTCAGCCTTCCCCTCCCTCTCCTCAAATCCCCTCCCCCCAAATGACAAGAAGACCCAAGGCTAGTCATCTCAGTGTGCCACATCCACTCCAGGCATGTCCCAAATCTGATTTCCTCATCCCAGTATCAAGGCTGTTAGGCATTCCTCGGTAGGGAATGGACTCCAAGGTGCCAGCCCATTTGCAAGAACACAGTCTGATCCCACTCCTCGAGGCTCTACATACCGCCCATGCCAATCGACAGTTGCCTACACTTGAAGGGCCTAGCTCTTTTTCATATGATTCCCCAGTGGCTGTTGTTGATGTAGTTGGCTCCTCAGAGCTCCAACCAGCCATCACTGTGGCACTCCACCTCATAATCCCTATCCCCTTGATCATACAGACTCTTCTCCCTGCTCTCCAGCTGAAAAGGGAGCTCAGCCCAGTGCTCAGCCATGGATCTCTACATCCACCTCCATTCTTTGTTGGGTGTAGGTTCTGTGATGGCACTTGGGGTGGTTATTTATTTGATTATTTGGGAAGTACTGTTTAGGCACCCCCTCCATTATTGGTTAGGGACCTAACCAGGGACATCCTATGGTTTCTTGGGAGCTCTCCTAACACCCAGTCTCTTTTTAACCCTGCATTGGCTTTCTCTATCAAGATATCTATCTATTTTAAATCACTATAATATAAGAGGGCATTTAGAGTTCTCTTCTACTTTCAGTTAAATCGTTAGAATTTAGTTTAGATGTTTAGACGTATTTAAAATATAATCTAATAAAATTAGGTTATGAGAAGACACATCCTAGAAATCTTATCTTTAGTCTCTACTAATTACATTTGCTATGATGTAAGTAAAAATAGTTAAAGACTTAAGACCAAAAACCATCAAACTTCCTTGTAAGTCTAAATTTGTAAGTTAAAATATTAAGTAAGATCTATTACAAACAGAATTTTCAGGTCACTCACATTTGGAAATATGTCATTCATTCCTGAGTATGTTTTTCTTATTCTCTTATACTCTGAGCTAATTTGGTATATGAACCGGCCATCTCTATTTAGTACTCTACACTGTCACTTATTTATGCATTTAGCTATTAAAAGAGGGGGTGGGAATTGCATTTGGTGCACTGGGCAGTTGGAAGTTTCTCCTATACAGCTAAGATATTCAAAGTTTATCATGCCATGAAGCTTTAAGAGATGCATATAAGCATGTAAATAATGGACCAGAAAAGGCTTACCTGGAGCACATCATTGTCACAAGTCTAGGGACCTAACATAAGACCTTAATATGTTTTCAAATAGGCTGGAAAGAAAGAGTCAACAGAAAAGGACAATATTAATTAAGTTGAAAGATTTGTATGATTGAGGTCATCAAGAAGATAATGTATAACTTTTCAAAGAAGCACTTTGCTCATAATGGAACAAATGCCCATGGATTTTTCTATGTTACTTTAAAGATAAATGTGAAAGTAGACATTATTAAGATATCTAGGACTGTATGTTATATGACAAACAACTTAAAGGTGATATTGCAGACAGAGATTACAGCAAGGATATGGCTGTGATATAGCAGCTGTTTTGGGTTTACAGTGTTATAAATTTGAGTTTGGGAAAAGAGGAATTTTCTCAGGACTAGTCCTAAAAGCAGGGACAGAGGACCACACTTTTAGAAGAAGCCTAAACAACAGAAAGCATGGACTATATAGTCCGTTTTAAAACACATTACTTTTTCCAATACAGATTTATTTGTGTCTAGTACATTTTGTGTTTGGCAACATTTTGCTTTTTCAAATGTTTTATAATCGAAGATTATAAGTATTGGAGTTTGTATTGACTCTCATTTCATACAGCTTCAATGGGAAAGGTTAATGTTTAAAATCTCAGGTTCTATTGTGGAAAACCTTCCTTCGAATAGGTACATATTTCTCACATTTATTGCTGAGACTTGGTTCACATTTCTACTAAAAACTTCATTTACTATGGTTTCAGTAAGGATTCAGCACAGCCTAAAATGTCATATACCAAATAATAGTTCTGAAGCAATGGTTGTTTTTACCATTTTTCCAGAAGATTGATTTAGATTGTTTCATGTTCTCTGACTGCAAAAGAACAAAACAGAAAAAGAATCACTACCTTGATCTTTTATCTGGGTGTTTTAGATGAAACTCCATGGTCCTACTACAAAGGAAAGAAAGATTTTAATAAATGAAGCAAGATTGTTGAGCTATAAACAAATAAAAACACTGATAAGACTTTTAGTGAGTAGATTTTCTTTCTTCCTTTCTATTATTATTTGTTCTTTGTTTATTTTTGAGATATAATATAGTTATAAATATAATTATATAATCTCTCTTCCATTTCTTTTCTCCAAATCCTCCAGTATACCAATCCATAGATTATGTAATGACATCATCTAGCCCTTCCCTTGTTTTCCCTCCAAACTCTCCTACATGCCCTTTCTTCCTCTCTTTCAAATTTATGGCATCTGCCTTTTTATTAATTGTTGTTACATGAATTATATATACCTATATAGATACATATACATACATATATATACATATATATACATATACCTAAATAAACCCTGCTCAGTCTGCATAATGTTAATTGCATGTATATTTTCAGGACTGACCACTTACTATTAGATTATCAATTTCTGTATACTTCTCTGGAAAGTCTATTTCTCCAACTCACAGCGTTTTTTAACTTCCTGTAGATTTTGTATAAGATAGAAGACTTCTCTTAATCATGACCTAAAGCAGTCACCTAAACTCCCCAGCCTCATACCTCCAGATTGAATTTAGCATGTCTACCTTTGGTGTTCTTGTTCAAATCATCTTTAGACAGTCAGGTTGGTGAGACTTTATGAGTAATACATATGTTATATATCAAATAGTAGTTTTGAAGCAATAATATATATAATGATTATATATATATATATAACTACTAGTAGACAAAAATCCCATAGCAAAATCTCTTGGTTTATGGCTTTTTACAAGCTTTCCTTTATCTCTGTCTTTCACAGTGATCCCTGAGCAGGAGTTGGTTTGTATTCCATGGAAATGGGCTTCAGTACTCTGCATTTTGAAAAGGAAAACAATAATAGACATGTTGAAGTGGATGAGGTGAAACATTATGAGGCTTCAATACTATATGAGGAATTACATGCAATTAAGAAGTGCTGAGAATGATAGGGAACAGTACACATTTGGTTATCCAATATCAAATGGTCAGCCCTAAAAACATACCTACAAGTGACATTATACAACCTGAGAAAGCTATACTTATGTATTTAGGAATATATATGTTTAGGAATATATATGTTATATTATATAACAATAATTAATAAAATGAAGATGCCAAAAAGTTACAAAACATTAAGAAAGGGTATTTGAGAGAAACTGGGAGGAGGTAAAGAAAGGGAAGGAAATTATATAATTATATTATAATCTCCAAAACTATAATTTTTAAAAGGTATGTGATTACTTATATTAAGTATAACATTAAGGGAGAGAAAACTGTAAAGTATATGAAAATTGTTACCTGGGGTTTTTTTTGTTTGTTTGTTTGTCTATTTGCATGGACATGCTGGGGATTCAACCCAGGGTCTCATGCTTAGTAAGCAGGTTCTTCAATACTCAGATACTCCAGGAGCTTTCTAAATTCTTGGTTGAAAGATGGTAGATAAATTAAATAGTATCTCTGTTAATTCAATTTGGTTTAAATTTAATTGATATATAAATTGCTAAGTATGCCAGTAACTTTCTTACCAACAAAGGCCAAAAAGGGCTAAAATTCTCTAATTCTAATGGTCTTAGGAATTTTATTTTATCAAGCATGAAACCTAAATATGCATTTGTATAATGGATGAACCATTTAGACTAATAGTGTATTGGGGAAATAATTTTATCCATAGTCAAGTGCTATTTAATAGATTCTCACTCATTGGTCAGTGCTTCTTTGCAAAGATTAAATTCTCCAGAATGTTGAGCTTTGAACCATTTAATCACATTCCTAGTTGGTGGCAGGCACCTAAAGGTTGATGAGGTGTGACCTAAGAGTGCCTTCCTGAACCTATTAGCTCATTTTTGAGTCTCAGTGAAGAGTTATTTAACTACAGACATCCAATTTCTACTCTCACGTAATTATTCCTGGGGAATAGCTTAAATATTTTTGAGCAAAATATTTGAGTTCTAAAAACATGACCAAATTACATTAGGTAACGAATCAGATAGTGTTTTCACATGAATCTTTTTTAAAGTCTGAATTCGCTTCAACAAATGACATAATTGTTTTATTATCATATATTTGAAACTTACTATCCACAATGTTTAAATAATTATTATGGTTCTCGATAAGTTGCAGTTTGTATTCACTTGGAAACTTTGAAAAATTATCAATATTTTTAAAAATCACTCATTTAACATTACAAGCATTTCCAGCCAACTATAACCTGTTAAAAATTTACTTAGCATGCTGCTTCTACCTCTTTATGTTCATCAGTGTCTAAAGGGAAAATGGAAATTTTATTTTAGTTCCTTTCCCATGGGGATCCTGTGGAGAGATACTGAGGAGGACTTCATAGTTCAGTTCCTTTTCACTCTGTTCTTATCATATATAGACAGAGTTTAGTTCTCAGTGTCAATTTAATAGCCACTCACAGAATGCCTACTGAGCAGATAGCTCTGACCCATGGTGATATGATAGGAAGACAAGCTGCTTGCACACAGGGAACCCATGCAGTTGCGCTGCATCCCTCGTTGGACTACTGTGGGCTTTCTTTCTTCTCTCACACTTGACATGCTGTTTGAAAGTAAACTAATGGATGACACCATAGAATGCTTGGACTTGAGAAGATTAACATTGTGGATATAGGTTTGCTTAAAACATTCATCTTAATGAAAATCACGTTAGTCAGTTTTATTGTTTAGCAAATAAATTCACAGAGAAAAATGACAGAATGAGAAAGTAAATAAACTGACTAGAGCATTTTAGGAATTAAAATATTCAGTTTAACACCAAGATTCTAAACGCAAAGTATTTTCAAATTGTTCCTGTAAAGTTACTTTGAAATTTACATATTACCTGATACCATTGATTCCCAAGACTATACACAATGAGCACAAACCAACAACTATTCTCTCAAACAGTGATTCTCAGTTGGAGGATGGAGACCCCATTAGGGTTTCATTTCTTATATTTGCATAACAACACAGTGACAAAATTATAGTTATGAAGAAGCAATGAGATAATTTTATGGTCAGGGTCATCACAATGCATTTAAGGGTTGCAGCATTGAAAAATGGAAAGTGCCTGCTCTTGATGCTTATGTCCATGCAGGTTTAGCTAGGTATATCCCAGTAGTCCATCTTTCAGCCCAAATACATCATTTAATTTTGAAAGTGTATATTAGTTTGCAAGGAATAATTCACCATTTTTCTCTAAGTACATTGAAATTTGGATTGATTTGAATTCATGTTAATCTGGATTTTAGATATTTTTCTACTTCAGATTTTTTAGTGTCTTGATTCTATATTTTTTTCTAATTTGGGAAAAGTTTAATTATTAGTTTTTTTTTTAAATAGTTTTTCAAACTTGTTTTCTGTCTTCTCTTCAGAGAATATAGTGGCACTTATGTTGGATTTCTCACAGTCACTAGGACTATGTTGTTTTTCTCTCTTTTAATTTCATATGTTCTGTTGGTTTTTCTGACTGCATGAAATCTGAAGTAATGCTTTAACTTTTAATGTACTCTTTGTTTTTGGTTTTTTTTTTTGTATGCCATATTGAAAGATTTATTTAAATATTGTTTAAAATAGTTAACTTATTGTGTAGGTTGACATAAAAAGTAATGGTTTTTCTCACATCACTGATGACATCAACAACAACAAACATCAGCTCTTATCTCAAAAGAGATCAGAGAATATTTATTCAATTTATCCATTCTAAATGCTTTACCTTATAGTCACACAATATTTGTACGTACAGAGACCAAAAGTATATGAGCAATCAGGGGCTAAAGGTAGTCCAAGATTATTTGCTCTGAACCCATACCATCCATCCATAATCACTGAGATTTAACCATTAGTAAGGCTTGTAGCAAGTTCTATGTAGCTGTGAGGATATTTGTATGTATGTGAACTTTGGTTTAAAGCATGTATGTATACAAGTGTCATCTATGCCCTTCACTAGGGTGGGTTCTTCTTATACATACATATATATATATATATATATATATTCTTATACCCATTTTCTTTTTTTTCCTTCTTCTTTATTTATTTTGTATTTATCAAGAAAAACAGTAAAATGAATTTAAAATGCTGATAAGTTAACAATAACTATAAAGAAGATAAAAATCATAAGCATGACTTATCAAGGGTGATAATGCAAATAAGATTGCTACACATATATTTACTTTGTGTTCCGCTTTCCCTCTGAATTTTTTTTCCATCCCTGTATATCCTTATTCAAGGTCCCTTCCCCCTCCCACCACATCAGGTCATTTTTTTCTTCTCCACAACTCCCCATCCCCTCCCTGGTCAGGGAGCAGACAGTCCTATGGTCCCACTGACCCAATAATGCTTAGTTCAGTCTCCACTCCTGGCAAATCCAGTTTTGTTCCCCCTCCCTCAAGAGTGAGTCAGGTGTTCTTATAGTTGGAGAGGGATCCGAAGTGTCAGTCCAGGGTGTTTAGCTCAACTATGTTCATAGCAGCATTATTTGTAATAGCAAGAACCTGGAAACAACCTAGATGTCCCTCAACTGAAGAATGGATTAACAAACTGTGATACATCTACCCAATGGAATACTACTCAGCAGTAAGAAAAAATGATATCCTAAAATTCGCAGGCAAATGGATGGATTTGGAGAATATCCTCCTGAGCGAGGTATCACAAACTCAGAAAGATAAGCAGGGGATGTACTCACTCATTAGTGGTCTCTAAACAAACAAACAAGAAAAAAAAGCCAAGCATGCCCAAGCTGCAAACCACAACCACTGAACAGCTTGGGATCAGAAACACCCTGGGATCAGAAACTTATACCCATTTTCAACCATCTTGAGTGTTCTCTCTCTCAGTGTTGCTCCTCTCACTCAACCATCTCCTCCTCTCATGATTTCTTAACAGTTCCCTTTGCTCTCTCCTCCATATGATCCCAATCTATTTCCCTTTCCTAGGGTGATCCATCAATGTCACTTTTAAATTCTTCGTGTTACCTAGCTGCTTGAGTTTGTGGATTGTAGCATGATTATCTTTTGCTTTATGTCTAAATTCCACTTATTAGTGAGGACCTACCATATCTGTCTTTTGGGGTCTGTGTTACCATACTCAAGATGATACTCTCCAGATCCATCCATTTGCCTGCAAATTTCAGAATTTTTTTCCTCCTGGGAGGACTGATCTCTAAAATATGTAGAAAACTCAAGAAACAAGAGTTTTGTTTTTGTTTTTTTTTTTTTTAATAAGGTTCAGAGCTAAAAAGGAAATTTTCAACAGAAGAATTTTAAATGGCTGAAAAGCACAAAGAATAGTTAAAAGTCCTTAGCTATTAGAGAAATGACTATCAAAACAACTCTGAGATACCATCTTCCACCTGATACCAGAATGACTAAGATTAAAAACACAGATGACAGCCTATGCTGAAAAGGATGTTGGGCAAGGGGAACATTCCTTCATTGCTAGTGGGAATGTAAACTTGTATAACCACTTTGGAAATCAGTTGGCAGCTACTGGGAATCAACCTCCCCAGTGATCCAGCAATACCACTATTGGGCATATTCCCAAAGAATGCACATTCTTAACTATGTTTATAGCAGCATTATTTGTAATAGCCAGAACCTGGAAACAATCTAGATACCCCTCAACTGAGGAATAGATTTAAAAATTGTGGTACATTTACATATTTACCTTTTGTAGTGTCTTTTCCCTTTTCTCTTCCCCTTTCATTATTTGCTCTTAAGTCTTGAATGCACAATCACATTCATAAATGTACACACATACATTTGTAGTTTTATATTTAGATTTTGCCTTTTGAAAGAAAGGATAAATACTGTTTATGTTAATGCAACATTCTAGAATATGATTTAAAATTGTGTGCTTTTTCTGGCAGATATTATGATTTCATTTATTTTAGTGATACATAAAATTACATTATATATCCATGTATAATGTAATTATATATACTATATTTTTATAATTTTTTACTGAACATATAGGCTGGTTTCTTTCTAGTTATCATGATTTTATTAATAACCTAATATTTTGATAACTTTTCTATTTTTGCATTTGTTCCACAATAATTAGTATCTGCTTATTAAGGTGGAGTTAGAGTCATCATGGCTGATTCAAAATCTTTGTCAGAAATCCCAATATCTGGTTCTTCTCAGTGTTAGTTGTTTAGTTACGCTCCTCATAAAAATTATTATTTTTCTAGTACTTCTTGTCCTCAGTGTCCTGTTTCTTTGCCTCGTTGTTGTAGTAAAAATGCCTGACAAGAACAACTTGAGGAAGGCAGTGTTTACTTTGACTTCCAGCGCTGGGGAACATTGCACATGAGTGAAAGAATGGTAAAGAAAGGCAGTAGGACCAAAAGGCAGCTGGAATAGTTCATCATAGTCAGAGATCAGAGAAGTGCTCAGCTGGCTTTTCCTCTTTCATTCAGTACAGGCCATCAGCCTAAGGTGTGGTGCTACCCATAGTAAACATGAGTCATCCCATCTCAAGTAATTAAAATGATCACTTAAAATTGGCCAAGATATTTCTCCTAGGTGATTATGTCAAGAATATAAAATATGTAAGTAACCATAGCAATGTGACTACTTTATGCATTATATCTTGGGATCTTTGTCTGCTACATCAAATCCAGGTGCTCTTAGGATAGAGGATAACTTCTAGGTTCATTCACTATGGGTTTTTTCCCCAATAATTTTATTTTATTTTATTATTTTAAAATTATCCAGTAATTTTTTGAATTTTACTTTTTAATAAAATAAAATTCTTTTTTTCCATGTATTATCCTTGCTCTCCCTCCCTTTCCCCTTCCAATCCCTCCCTGTCAGCCTTCAGCCTCCCTCCTCCCCATCCCCTCCCCCAAAAGGGCAAAAAGTTCCAAGGTGGATCAGCTCAGCCTCCACTCCAGGCATGTCCTTGATTTACAGTCACATATTGTGTATGTTTCTCAGAAAAGTCCAGTTTTTGTGAGACTTTGGTGTGCTATCTGGCCTCATTGACTTCATTTGGTTACACAGTAGCACTAATTTCTACCTTAGACTTGTCACTTTAGGAAGCAAATACTCCCTTAGTGAGAGACTGTCTAGTGGTGAAGGTAATATAAGGGATTCCAGCATTGTACTGATGATGTTCCTTTGTCTCTAATGGGAATGAGGCACAAACCACAAAGGAGATGTAGTTGCTCTCTGGGGCTGATTGTCAGTGAGAAAACCCTTAACTGTCTTTTACTTGAGTCTAGATTGTATTGCTATTCTTAACAAAGTACATAATAAACTTTCATTTTTCCTCCCCAACTGAGTGATAAGGTTCAAAATTCTGTAATATTCTAGCAGATGCTCTAGAAATACCTGTCATAAAAAAGAATTATAACCTAATATATATATTATCATAATATACTATACTCAATCAATGTAAATTTAGACAACAGCTAAGTCACAGGCACTTTTTATCTAAATGTCACTTTTTGGTATAAATAATGTTCAGTTCGTGTCTCTATGACATAAGCTCACTTTTAATACACAAAAATTATTTGTTGGTGTTTTGGAAGACTGTTAGCAATTCCAGTTTTCCAGATGTTTCTGTCTTTCATTTTAATAATATTTATGCCACTAGCATTCATTCTATTAGAAATAATGTGAAAAAATATTTTTATCACCATCAACCTCTTTCTTATTTGAAAGCATTATACTGGATTTTACTATGTAATTAGTTATTCTTTTAATGATTATGGAGCTCCTAATTGTTTTTTAACATTATATATACTTAAAACATTCTTTAATGTGTTTCAGGGGTAAAAATGGAATGAATGGTTAAATAAAGTATCCATTATATAGTGTTCAAATTTACCTTTTAAATATGACTACTGTTTGTTATTTACATTTTTAATATTTTTTTTTTGTTTTGTTTTCAGCTTTAAGGGACAATAGGATTGAGCTGGTTCGCGCTTCCTGGCATGAATTGAGCATCAGTGTCAGTGATGTGTCTCTCTCTGATGAAGGACAGTATACCTGTTCATTATTTACAATGCCTGTCAAAACTTCCAAGGCCTATCTCACTGTTCTGGGTAAGTGCTGGAGATAACACCATGTAATCACACTCCCAGAAAGATGTGCACTGTTACAGTTCAGTTCAATCAGAAAATATTTATTGAACATCAAATCAATAGACATATTTTAATATATTGCTGCCTCACAGAAAAAGACATTTAGAAATCACTTAGTTGCTTTAATTTTAGAAATGGACAAAAGGAGATACAAAGGTCAAGGTAAATGCCAGAAAGCATTATGCAATTTTGTGCCTGAGGTACTATTTTGTTGTTTTTGTTTGTTTGTTTTGCTTTTCTTCCAATTATTTTATACCAAAGTCATGAATATGCAGTGTGATTTGGAGCCATTTAAAAAGCCAGGGAATACTGAGCACAATGACTCTAACTGGTGTACAAAGTGTGTTTTTTAATCTTATTATCTGAGTCACCTGATGCAGACCTCCCCTAATAACCCATGGCTTTCAAAAACAACCTCTTTTTGTACTGTAGTGCATTTAAACGGCCCTGACATTTCCATGTGTCTCTATTTAAAAGAAGAAAAATGTGTATTTTCTAGATTCGTAAATGAAGTACGTAATGTCACTTGTGCATGCAGCTTGTAGCTTCCTTGTGCTTTTATTCTCTAAGTATCAGGCCATTTTCCCAAAGGTTAAAGTGACATGAAAAAGCAATGCATTCATAGAGATTCGGAGGAAATAAAGCTGCAGCGCAGAGCTCATCGACTCCACAGTGCCCCAGTCAGCTGAAATTGCTGCAGTTCATTGAAACGCACCTGTGTACTGCACAAGTTTGAGAAATTTAAAGATTGATTTTTTTTTCCTTTCTGCCCCTAGCTTGCCTTCCTTTTTAGATAAAGACACAGTGTTGCATTTAAAATAGCCAATGCATAACATCCTTTTGGGTAGGAATATTAAAGTTAATCCAGCTAGCAAATTGGTTCTGTGCTTGGGATGTGAAATATGTTTCATTGCAAGTTCCACTGGAACTATTTCATAAAAATCTTCACAAGTTTTCTGTTCAGGACAAGATACATCCACTAGAGTGGAGTGTTCTATGATAACAATTGCCTAAGGTTAATGCATTCTTCTACAGAGCCAACTCAAGACTCAAAGAATAAATGATTGGAGAGTGCAGTTTATTAAATGGCAGTATAACATTGATTTTTTTTAAAAGGCTATACAGGTGGGCACACACAGACCAGCTCTCTAGTTAAGAGAAGTGGGATTATTTCTCTTTTATCTTTTTTGTTGTTTAATTTTGTATTTCTCATACTGGAGCTTTCTAATATGCTTACATTTAATCTTTTTGAAATTAAGTTAAAAGTAATACAATAGGGACAATTTCACTGCACCTTTATTATGCTACATGATATTTTAATAGACCTCCAAGCAAATAATTGAATAATGGAGCATAGAAAATGTGTGATATCCATGCTGTGGAGATTGCTTGGCAGGTAAAAAACACTTCCTGTAGAAGCCTGATTGCATGACTTTGGATACTTAGGACCCTTGTAAAAGCCTGGTAAGGTCCCACAGCATTCCTAAAACTAAGTATGAGGCAAAGATGAAGAATTCTTTGAAAGCATGTAGACCTGCTAGCCTGGAGAAGGCAGAACAGGTAAACAGCAGAAAATACCATGCCTCAAACCATCACAGGAGTTTTCCTATGGCTTCCACATACCAGCATGGCATTTCTGCAGCCTCCCACATGAACATGTGCATATCCATTCACATAGACATATATTATACAAAATGTATTTTAAATACATGATATTCTGTTTCCAAAGGCAGACTACCTTGTTCAGGTGCCATACTGGTAAATCACAAAATATTTGAATGGTTGTATTTTACAGCTTACAAAGACTGTTTGGGAGGTGAAATTTTAGAGTTAGAATTTAAAAACCACTTTGAAGCATACACATTTTAAAATTCTTTTTGGATGCTGTGTATGCATATGCACTATATCTGAAGAAGTTTATTTTATCATACAGAATTTATCATACAATCCCTGGGGATTGACACACAGTTTCCTTATTTGATTAAATTTCAGGTGTTCCAGAGAAGCCTCAGATTAGTGGATTCTCATCACCAGTCATGGAGGGTGACCTGATGCAGCTAACTTGTAAGACATCTGGCAGTAAACCTGCAGCTGATATAAGATGGTTCAAAAATGATAAAGAAATTAAAGGTAAATCAGGGGGAAAGTCCTCAAGTCAACATTAATATACAAAAACTAGAATACTGTGATAAACCAGAGAATTCTCTATATTTTTCAGACTACATTATTTCTTACTTATTAAATATAATTCAAATGAGATTTTTCAAATTCTTTTTAGATAATTTTATAAAATGTATAAACATCATTACTCTGGAGTAGCAAGATGGTGCAGTGGGTATAGAGGTGTGATGCTAAGGCTTCAGATTAGAGTTCCATCCCAGGGAACCATGTGATGGAATGAGAACAGACTCCAACACGTTGTCTTCTGAACGTATGAATACATGTGTGCCCCATGCTGAAACATACACCAAATAAATAAATAGTAGTGTTTAGTAGAATCATAATGGACTTCATTTTCTGCTCATAAAAACACAAGTCTATAACTGATAAACACTTCATAGGAGACAGACAAGAAAATAAGTTAATGTAAGGAGAGAAACACATGTAGATTTATACTTGAAAACAGGGAGAACAATGTAGACCATTATTTCAGCTCCCATAGATATAATATATATTATAGTCAAGGAGATGGCATGAGTAATTTCTTCATCTTGTAGACTTCTGGATTTGATAAGACTTTGAAAGAAAAAGCTAAATATCAATAAATCTGATTACTAGCAATTCCCATAAATGTAAAATATTGGTTTTTCCCAGTAAAAAAAGTCATAATAATTTAGAAGTTTTGTATGTATTTCAGTCTTTCTTTGACACAAACAAAACATAAATAGTATAAGGTTTTCAAAGAAGTTTTAAGAGGAAATTGCTAATATAGAATTGCATTACATAGTTCATACTAGCATGACTACTATATCTTTAATTTCATTTGGAAATGTTAGGACTAATAACACATATACATGATATTTGTTTATTGTGATTGTTTAAACAAGCTGACTATGGCATGATAATAGTATATTTATATAATTCTTGGCCTAATATATGTCATACTGTGCAAACCATTTTAGTTACTTTTAGTTCTTGTATACAATTATTTGATTCTAAGTAATAAAAATAAAGTCCCAGCATGTGGATTTAACATACCACAATTGTAATCTATAAAATTATTGCCATCTGTTTACCACCTTTCCTATATTTATGCTCTCCTAATAGTATCTTGTGAATAATTTTAACCATAATTATGGTCTTTGTCTAACTTCTTGGTATATCTTACTCAATATGTTTTAAGAGAAATGTAAGACACAAAACTAAAACTGGGCATTTTACCCTTCTATGTAAACATTCATATTGCTATATACCTTGAATCGTGTATTTCAGCAGGTTCAATAACGTCCATCCTAATATTGACTCTAGGATGTATTTGGTAGACTTTTCTGAACCTTGTCATATCTTTTCTAAGCTAATACCTCATTCTGCTTTCCTACTTACCTGACTGTGACAAGCATTTGTTTCAGTCACTTTTCTGTCAAGCATTTTTAATAAAAAGCCTTATACCTTCTGCGGCTTACAGGAATATTCCAGGCAGCAAATTCTTAAGCATCACCATTTTTTTCTTTGAAATATTTAGTTTAGTCTTGAAAAACAAAACCTTCTTAAATGTATTGTCAATGATTTTAAAAGAGACTTTGTATTTATATTTATGTGTATGTGCATGTCCATGTGCATATGCTTGTGCATGTGCACATGTATGTGCATACATATGTGTATATATGTGTTTGTGTAAGGTGTATAGCTCACATTTTAGAATGATCTGAACAGAGTTACAGGTCGTTGTGACAGCCTTGTGTGTATTAAGGGAATTGAAGCTAGGTCCTCTGGAAGAAGAGAAAGTGCTCTTAAAAGATGAGCAATCTCTTCAGTCCAGTGAATTGTTTTATAACCTGCCACCTTTCCTTAACTTTGAGACCATGAACTGGTTTGCTGAATGCATGTACTTAGCATTTTCATGTTGTTCCAAGGGCTCTTTTTTCCTGTCTCCCCAAGGTATTTAAAGATGTAACACATTAGATAGTTCATTAATGTTGATTAAATTTTAACCTCATGAAAAAACAGTAATATACTAATATCTTATGCAAGAAATTAATTTTTAACAAAACTGGCCTCTCTGGATATCTAACAAAACTGAAGATAAAAGGAAGAAAGTGGTATTGTTATTATTATCTCTGGAACTGTGAAAAGTGTAATATTATACAATATCAAGATGTAATAACCTCTAGACCAAGATCTGAACAAACACTGAGACAAAAATGTGCAGAATCAGTATGTGATTCTCTTCCATATTCTGGAGTTATGTTCTCCAATGCAATAACAATTTATAAAGCTGTTATGAGCCCCATACTTTAATTTATCTATATATCAACTTGTTTGTTTATAACCCTTCTGGATGTGTAAGTTGTTTGTCTTTCCAAGCAGAGGTGAGCTTTTTGAATGGTATAAACTTCACTTTGATAGGTACACATGTAAATAAGATAAGTGCAGTTTCCTGAAAGGAGTGAACATTTATTTTGCTTGCTATCCTCGGAATCTGCTAAGTGCTATTTTACAGAACAATTACTTTAGCCAACCTTGCACAGTGCAAAGACTGGTCCATCATCATCTCAACTCCGTTGTCTTCCTCAGATACAAATGTAAATATATGACCTACACTACTGGCTGGCTGAATTTGCTACAGTATTTCTCACAACTTTGAACATACATAGGGAAAAGTAAGGCTACTAGAATCCAATCTGATTCAGTTCAGTAAGTTTTCTAATGTATCTGAGCTATCCAGAGTGTCAGGGCACATGAGAAGAGAAGCAAATGAATAATCTAAGACCCTTGACCTGGAGATGCTTAAGGTGACTAAGGTTACTAAAATAATTATCATTAGAATGATTTTCCAAGGAGAACAATGCATAAAAATAAGTATTTATTTTTACGATTTACTTACCCTATTAATTTTATTTTTATGTTCTCGGATGAATGAAGTACTACTTGATCACATCAAACTACATAGGAAGCAAGAGTTTGATATTCTTAAATTTCAATAGATATTATAATTGCATGTATGCAAGTTGCATCTCAGATTACAGTACCCAGCCCTAGAAGTTCTAATTGAGAAGTGGGTAGAACCTGAGAGTGTGTATTTCTATACTGTGTCACATGTTTGAAAGACACCTGTACTCCATTTTAAGAACTGCATTCATTTTGATAACAGAAGAAATATAAATTGTCAATGTAGAAACCCTTCATTTCAGAGATTTTTTGTATAATCTGTTAAACTAGTGTGTAATATCTTCCTGATATGATACCAAGTAACGTACATAGTTCAATGCATAGAAATTCCTACCAAGTACAAAGAATCATTAAGTACATTTCAAATATTTTGTCATTTTGATTATTATTTTGATATTCAGCAAATAATAATTGTTGAGTTGTGTATATCTCTAAATTAAAATTATAAATAAAATGTAGAGAGGACCATTAGTACATAGATGAGGTTTAACAATGAGGTTTCCCAGGCACAAATATATGAACTGGCTGAAGTTTTTGTGCAAACAAAGAAAAGGCTAGTTCTATGTTTTGGAAAATTAAAACCTTTCAAGTCTTCTTTCATAAGCAAGCATTTAGTATATAATATTTATTGAATAAATAGGTCTTTAAAAATCATTATTTAGGTTGGAGCTAGAAGTAAGTTACAGGATATTCTGCAGAACAGAATTTCATTTATCACTTTAAGTGGTTGGAATAAAGGTGAAATTTTCTATATAGTAAGGTTAGGAGATAAGCAAGGAGATAGAATTCAGATACGCTATGGAAAACCTTCTACTCCTGAGGTTTGCAATATGTTGTCTGAGCAAGAGTGAGACTTATTTTTGCTAAAAGTTTTCAGGAATCGAATAAAACAACCACAATTTCATCTAACTCTGGATTCCCTGCTCCTCCATGCATTGACTCAGACATCCATTTGGTGCCTCTGGGCAGCTCCACATCCAAACCACAGGTGTTTCACTGCAGCCTTTAATCTTCTGCAAAGTAAGGAAGTCTGGGTCTCTGCCATTTATTGTGAAAAAAGATGTGCATTGCCTTCCTAAATCATTCAGCGCCCTGAGAGCTGGCAGCTGCATTAACATTTTCATTCTATTTATAAGCTTCATAATTTGCAGTTTGAGCATTTTTTATTACCAAATCTTGAGATTTTTCTTTTCGGGATAACTAGCTTTTACTTTAATGTATTAAGCAAAATTTGTGATAGTCTTCAAGGACCTTATATCCTTATGTAACCCCCTCTCCTTAAGTGTGGGAGGAAATCCTGAATATGGAGTGAGCTGGGCTGCTTTGATTATTTTACCTTATATGGTAAAAGGAGTTTTACAACCACAGCCATAGATCCCTTCTTCACTCACGAAAGGGAAATTATCAAAAGTGAATCGGGCATGCTAAGTGCAGGTCTTTAAGAGGAAAAGAGTCAAGAAGATATTCCTCTGTCGGTCTTGAAGACAATGATTGTTTAAAAATAGTTGTTTAAACAGTATGCTGAAGCCATATTCTAGAGAACCGTTTGTAAACTCTAGCAGCATAGATCTGTCCTTTCAGCAATAAGAAATGTGAAACCTCAGACACACAGAACTGAAGAAACAAACTGCTAACCACCGGTGAACTTGAAGATGTTTGCTAGGCTTACGTGGGAGCCTTTGTCTTTATCGAAGTCCTTGCTTTACTGATGGAAAGACCAGAGTAAGCTTTGTAACCCACAGGATAGCAAGGGTGCTTTGTCTTCATTCATTAAGCTTGTATAATTTACTGCACTGAAGTAGAGAAAACAGATCTGCAAGGGAGGAATGAGTTTTAGTCATTGGGAAGAGGGAGTATTCTGAGATTTAGCACTAGAATTTGGGGGCTTGGAGCAGAAATATGAATGCTCAAGAGCAGGAGCATTACAAGCACGAACTAGCAATGTCCTAAAGAGAATGGAATAATTTTTCCTAGGGATAGATTCAAAAGACATGTTGCTCATGATTTGGGCCTTGTTAGTTCTCTTTGGGGGATAGTGCGAGAAGGCACAGAAAGGAATGACTCAGTCTCTACAGGGCTAGTTGATGAAAACAAGTCCAATTTATTGAGGAAGGAAAATGCCTTAAATACCCTCCTCCAGTTAGGGGAAAGGCTTTGCTTTACGGTATGGATGTCTCTGGTCCAGGTTATTTCACATCAAGACTCTCCCTCTGTTGCCAATGCCTCTAGGAAAACTCAAGGTTGGCTTTTAAGGAAATATCCACTTGAGGGGCTCTTGGAGCTATAAGGAAGTGCTATGAGCACATATTTTAAGGCATCAGTTATAACCAGTTCAAATTGACTGAGGCTAGCTGATCCCCAGGCCCTTGGAAGCCTCTAGGACCTATACAATCCCACAAAGACATACTTCAAAGGTTCTCAAGCAGGAAATCTGTTGATCAAGGGTTACAAACTCCAGGTTCCTGAATCTCTTGGACAATAAATATTTCAACCTAAATTAAGAATAAATTTAAAAATTAGTTCAGTGATCAGCCATATTTTATTTATTTTAAATCTGAGGTTGAATTAATTGAATTTCATATCCTCCAAAGCTTGACTTTGGGAAGTATTCTTTAACTTAGCCAGTAGCTAATCACATCTATTACAATACAAGTGTCACTGTTCCATTACCCTACATGCATTTCAGCTCCCCAGGGTGCTTAAGGTGATTTTTGGTTTTTTTTTTTTTGTTGTTGTTGTTGTTGTTGTTTTTGAAAGACAGATTTTTGACACTTATTTTAATGTAAATCAAAGATAGTGATGTAGTAGGTTTTTAATTGGCTAAATATAGCTTAGTTTTACTTTACACTTTTTTGTATATTACTTATCATTGTTAAGAAACATAGCAGTGGACCTTTAATGTTTTATTTCTCCAGATGACTCTTAGGTCATTTTGATTAGAATGAACTCAGATGGTAGTTTTTTGAAAACTCCCCAAGATTCTTTGCCTCAAAACAGTTACGCTAAACCAAATTCTTACTATTTTTCAACTATCATTAATGGGTTTTTTTATGATTTTAAAACACATCTACCAAATCAATAGGTTTAAACTAAATATACAAAATGTCTTAACAGGTATTTAAGAAAGTGAAGGACATATCCCTAAATCCCTCAGTTTAAAGGAAGTCACTTCTCTTCTATGAACCTTTTAAGTCTGTTCTTAAAAAAAAGCTATTATCTAAAATTAAATCTAAGTGCACTTTGATATTTTAATATTTCTGAAAATTATAGTTTAACCTACATCTTAGTAATATTCTTTGGCCACATAATTACTTTCCTTTCCTACTTTTTTCTTCATTTTTAAATCAAACATATACACAGGATCAACTCTCAGAAATTATGGATTATGCTTTCATATTCTCAATTTGATTTCACAAACTGGTTTTCATATGATGATTCATTTAACCTAAATATCTTCATTTGAACAAAATATTGAGTTGTAAGCCAGAGATTGTGATTTTATATATAAAACAGAAGAGAATAAATAAACACTTCTCTCTGTCACATGCATTAAATATAAAGAATTAAACTATTATCATTTCAACTGTTAAACTGCATCATAATTTGTTAATTTTATTTATTTGTTAATGTTTTCTGAGATGTATACAGTCACAATTTTAAGGAAGATAATCAGTTATTTTCAAAAGTATTCTAATTTTTAAATTACAAATTCTGTTATCATTATGGTTTCTATTTTCCTAAGTTTAGAGGGTGTCACAACATTTACTAATCTAATGAAATGGTTCCAATAAATTATATAACTTAAGCTTAAGCTTTATTTCAATACTGAATTAGTTGTGTGCCTGGGTTGTTGTTGATAATCTATTATTTGCATCCCCACCACAGCCTCCCTGCCTCATCCTACCCTCCAAGTCTCTCCTCACCAGCCACCTGGCTTCCACATCCAAATCTCCTCCTTTTCTGCCTCCACCAAGAAAAGTGCAGGTCTCCCTTGAGTATTAACAAAATATGGCATCATATCAAATTGCAGTAAGAATAAGCACCTCCCTATGTATCAAGGCCAAGCAAGTCAAACCAGTAGTTGTGTGTATCTTAATACTTATATTCTTTCTGTCAGCAGTGTTATTTCAGGCTAACTTCCAACTGGTTGATTCTTCTCTTTCTTAAAGGAGCATATTCTTCCTCCCTGGACAACTGTCATTTTTGTAAATTACTTTTCATGTATTCCAAATATTATTTATTTTAGTTTTATCTTTAAAAAACCTAGTGAATATTACAAATACTCTTATTTTACTATTTTAAATATATTTTATTATTTTAAGCAAAGTATCTTAAGATTTCTAATAGCAATTAACTTAGAATACATCTTTTACTGGGTCCTTTCAAATTTCCTATGTCAAACAGGTGAGGTCTTTTTCTAGGTTTGATTTTTTTCCCATTACTATTATTATTATTACTACTGAACACCCCGCAGTCAAATGTGAGCTTTGCATTCTGTTTGGTGAAACAGTTCACTGGTAGTTCTTGTCTAAACCCAGGTAATATTCCTCTCATCTTTCAGATAGCCTTTGCCCCAGGCTCAGTTTCTTCTTTGCCAGCTAAAACACGAATTCTAGTTCGTATTTAATGAAACCTTAGAGACAGATATTGGGGAAAAGCCGAAATATCAGAGAGAAAAAACAGATTCACATTCAGTGCTCACCCAGCCAGTTTTTCATGGTGAAAGCTATCCTCAAGAGTCCTCACTCTGGCTCTTTGCTTCTACAGAGTACCTCAATGTCTGCCTATGCCTGCCTTAAATATCTTCTTTGTCCAGTTGTTCAACTCTGCATCATAATTCTAGAGTAAGAATTAAAGGTGTGAGCTACGACAGTTAGGTTGTTAGGTCTTGAACTCACAAAAACACAGAAACATCTCATTTTCCTGAGTTAAGAGATTAAAGGCATAGGTCACCACCACAGGTCATTCCTGTGCTGGGATTAAAGGTTACCACTCTCTGACTGTCATAGCTTGATTGTGGAGGATTATTTTCCAGGCTGATTTTCTTAACTATAAAATATATCACCACAAGATGCAATAATTAGTACTTACTTTGTTGTTAATGGGGATCTTAAAGAGTCTGCTACTCTATTGCAAAATGCTGTTCTTTGATCCTGAGCCTGCAACTGTGATTGTACTCCCAGAAGTTTCAAATCTATAATTCATAGCCCAGCTACTTTAATATAGACTCGTCCATACACGATAGCCTGCCACGCTTTCGCCTCACTACATAAAAATACTCAGTTCAGGTATTTACATCCCTTAGGTATCCAATACTGTTTACAAGTAAAAAGAAAATCCAGACCTTTATCTTCACTATGCTAGAAGCAGATGTTCTCATCCTTTTTGGTAAAATATAGAATAATTGTACTTTTAATAAAACAATAATATCTTTCCATTTTGTCTGTTTTCTTACTTCCAAGACATATAATGTAAAAGAAAATGAACGAGAATGAAATATATCTGTCCCTACTTGGACTATTTCTACTAGCTCTAATGGATGATTACTATTTTCTATTAAAATTGAATAGCTTTGAAAATTAAAATTTCTGTTAGTAATAGAAATTTAGTGATGTTAGAAGTTCTTATATATTGTGAGAATTTACAGTTCTTGCTAAACATTAATAAAATATAAAAATAAAAAATTCCATTAAAATATTTTTGAGATTGCAATTGCATCATTTCCTCGTTCCCTTCTTTTCATTCCTTCAAATGTTCCCTTATGTCTTTGCTTGCTTTATTTTATATTTAAGACGTCTTTTTTCATTGTCATTACATTGATGCATACATATATGTCTATATCCATATATATTTCTTAACACATAAATACAGGTGATTCAGTTTGTATAATGTTACTTGGTCTCTCAAAAAATAGATAATTTTCAATATTCTCAGGAAAAAAAAATAGCCATGTCTATTATTCCTGGCACTGCCTTATTTTCTGAGATATGCAGACTCTTCTGTCAAGTGATCTTATTACCATGACAGTCTTCTCTTACATTAGAAGCAATAGTATAATCATGGGACCATGGAGAGAATCCTCTAAAACTATCATCTAGGATGATATCTTCTTCCCTCACTGAAGGCCTTTCTTCTAGCTCTTTTGACAAAGTAATGAAAGGCAGACTACACAAGCCCTTCAAGAACTGATCCTTGTTTCCAATTTTGCCAGCTGTATCCATCCTGAATACACAGTAAGCAACAGGATGGAGGCATAGAAAACAGATTTGATTAGTTCTTTTTAAAATTTTATATATTTTTCTCAAGCAATGATTTTAGTAATTTGATCCATGACTAGAGAATATTTTTATATACTTTGAGTGTATATGTTTGTATGCAAATGTGAACTTTTTTTCTCCTGTTCTTGAGAGAAGACCTGCCATTCGGAAAGGCATTCCTATATGTGTATTTTTTTTAATAAAGTCTTATTTTTTTATCCATGAGTCCCTTTGTTCGAATGCCCTTCCCATCCTACCCCTACAAGTCACTCTTCTCCCCATTTCCTTATCTCCTCACCGGCAAGGACAGTAAGTCCCAAGTTCCCAAAGTGGTTTAGTTCAGAATCCACTCCAGGCAAATCCGCTTTCCTCATTCACACATCAAGAATGACTCAAGTGTTCCTCTGGAGGGAATGGGTTCCAACGTGCCAGTTCAAGGTGCTTCCGATCCCAAGCTGTTCAGTGTTTTGGTTTGCAGCTTGGACATGCTTTACTTTTTGTTTAAAGTCCACAAATGAGTGAATACATCCCCTGCTTATCTTTCTGGGATTGTGAAACCTCCCTCATGAGGATATTCTCCATATCCATCCATTTGCCAGCAAATTATAGAATATTATTGTTTCTTACTATTGAGTAGTACTCCATTGTGTAGATGTACCACAGCTTGTTAATCCATACTTCAGTTGAGGGGCATGTAGATTGCTTCAAGGTTCTTACTATTATGAATAATGCTGCTATATACATACTTGAGCTAAAACCTTTGAAGGGCAAATGTGCATCTTTGAGGTATACACAAAGAAGTGGTATTGTTGGATCCTTGGGGAGATCAATTTCCAGTTTTTTGAGAAACTGCCATACTACATTCCAGAGTGGCTCAACAAACTTACACTCCCATCAACAATGAAGGAGTGTTTCCCTTGCTCCACAACCTCTCCAGCATAGGCTGTCACCTGTATCTTTTTTCTTAGCCAATCAGACAGGTGTCAGGTGGTATCTCAAAGTTGTTTTGATTTGCATTTCTCTGATGGCTAAAGAAGTTGAGTGACTTTTCAAGTACCTATCAACCATTTGTAATTGTTCTGCTGAGAATTCCCTTTTGAATTCTGAACCCTATTTTTTGATTGGGTTATTCAAGGTTTTGGGCTCTAGTTTCTTGAGTTCTTTATATATTTTAGAGATCAGTTCTCTGTCGATTGTAGGATTGGTGAAAATCTTTTCCCATTCTGTAGACTGTCATTTTGTCCTATTGACAGTGTCCTTGGCTTTACAGAAGTTTCTCAGTTTCATGAGGCCCCATGTATTGATTTTTGTTCTTCTTTTTATTTGTCTGTGCCACTGGTGTTATATTTAGGAAGTGGTCACCTGTGCCAATACGTTAGAAGGTATTTCCCACTTTATTTTCTTTTTTTTTTCTTTATTTTGTATTTATCAAAGAAACAGTAAAAAGAATTTAAAAAAAATGCTGAAGAGTTAACAATAACTATACAGAGGATAATAATCATAAGAATGGCTTATCAAGGGTGGAAATTCAAATAAGATTACTACACATATATTTTCTTTGTGTTCAGCTTTCCCTCTGAATTTTTTTTTCCATCCCTGTATGTCCTTATTGAAGGTCTCTTCCCCCTCCCACCACATCTGATCATTTTTCTTCTCTGCAACTCCCCATCCACTCCCTTGGCAGGGAGCATCCCACTTTATTTTCTATCAAGTTCAGAGTGACTGGGTTTATGTTGAGGTCTTTGATCCACTTGGATTTGAGTTTTGTGCCGGGTAATAGGCTTGGATCTATTTCTCCTCAACTATATTGGCAATTTTATTTTCCTCTTTTCTTAATTTACAGTTAAATAAATTAAGCTTCTATCTTTGGCTTCTTGATTATGTAATTAATTAAAAAATAATCTAATGCCTCAGGACTAGAGAGGTGGCTCAATAATTAAGGATCCTGTGAGTTCTTCCCTGGAACCTGGGTTCAGTTTCCACATCAGCCTACAAGTAACACTGTCTTCAGTTCCAGGGAATCTAACATTTATTCTGGCCTCTCTTGCACCACAAATATACGTGGTGCATAGACATTAACATGCAGGCAAAACATCCATACACATAACATAACATACAATACACAACACATAACATAGAATACAAATGGAACATTTTAAATGTATATGCCACATTCACAGAATGTTGTTGAAATGTTAAAATAAAAATTAACTAAAAATAATTTACATTACCTAATTAGAGTATGGACCATTTAAACTGATTGTGATGGAAGGTCAATGTAGAAGCGAGGGAGATCACTCAGTGTATGGTGAGGTTGATGCACAAGAGTCATGGCTGGATCTCAGTATCCTGGGGTGAAATGATAGATGAACAAAGGACAATCTTCCAGGGGCCCACTCACAGACAGCTAGCCTGGCTTTCTAGCAACAAACTCTTAAGCTGGGCATGCAAAAAGACATGAGGTAGGTGGAAGAAGAGATAAGCATTTAAACATATCTGACTTCCCTGACATTTATAATTACATGTACATGCATTCTATGTGCACACACACACAAGAAGCAAAGTATAGCACTCAAATTATTCATGAATCTCTTAGTCAAAGTGCTAAGACTGACAATAATTATTGGGAATCTAAAATAAATGATGAGCCAAATGTTCCCAAAATAAAAGGAAAATAATCAGAATTAACTAAAAATAAGATGTTGAAACATAACAAAATAGAACTACGTACATAAAACTTACTTACAGGCATTTGATCTACAGATACCCCAACCTTTAATCATCCCTGGAGTTTCATAATCTGCTAAAATAGAATATGATCATATACTCAGAGTTAAAACTAATGACATCTTCAGCTTTCAGGAGAATGATAATTACACTTAATTGAGATCCACTATAAAGAAAAAATGACAGACACTGCTTCCAAATCACTCAGAGACTGAGAATGAGCCTCTTACCACAGGAAGGAAGGTGGTTTACCTGGCTGAGGACTCTCATTATTTTAATTCATTGAAGAGATACTTAGTAAGCATCTGTGAAATTTGGACAGTGTCCTCAATTCTAAATATGCAAATTACTTGGTAGCCTTGAAAGTTTTATGATGCTCTAAACCAAACAAAGAGAAGAGAAGAAAATGTGAAAGAAATAGAGAAAAAAATCAAAGTCGAAGAGAGAAGCAACATTCAAATGTTAGTATAATCTTAATTTGTGAGTCTATACTTTCCCTATAATCAAATGAATGACCACCCTTAGTGTCATTATAGAACCTACATCCAGCAATGAATAGAGGAAGCAGAGATCCCTAGTGAAGCACTAGGTCCAGCTAAAAGGAGAGAGAGGAGAGTCTATATGAACAAAGGGTTAGGGATTATGAGGAGGAGTCCCACAGAGAAGACTGGCTAGAACTCTGGGGAGATCCCTGAATCAAAAACAGCCACTGAGGAACCATCAGATAGAGAAACTGAACCCTCCAAAGGAAGATGACTGTTGACTGTCATGGGCAGAATGAGTAACTTCTTGGAGTAGGATCAGACTTTGTTCCTGTGCATGAACTGGCTACTTGGAGCCAATTCTCTTCACAGGAACACCTAACCCAGCCTTATTACTGGGATGAGGGACTAGGACCTACCTCAAATGAATATGCCAGATTGAACCGACCTACCTTGGGACTCTTTACCCTCCTTGGGGACAGGGTTGGGAGATGAGAGTGGGGAAAGGCTGAGGGAGGACTGGGAGGGACTAGGAGGAGGGAAGAGAGGCAAACATTGCTATACATAGAAAAAAACCTTCAAGTTAAAAAAAATGGAAAAGGAAAACAAATGACTATAGTTAGAGTAGTTTAACCAAAACTCATATGGGTAAAATATTTTGATACTGTTTAATAGGTTGTTATTTTACTGGTTTTAGGTGTAGAACCTGAGAGAAATGTAAAGTGATATCATTAATAGATTCCTAATATAAATATTTTCACACTTAGCAAATCCCCACTGTCCATTGTTGGTGTAGGTACTTTTATCTACTACATGTAAGAAGCTATTATCAATTAATTAACTTGTGCGTGAAACAATAAGGTTTTCAGATTTAATATTTTTCTGACCCAGAGGCAAAAGAGTTT
Organism: Sigmodon hispidus; assembly: GCA_004025045.1. Taxonomy (NCBI): domain Eukaryota; kingdom Metazoa; phylum Chordata; class Mammalia; order Rodentia; family Cricetidae; genus Sigmodon; species Sigmodon hispidus. The sequence continues at coordinate 60,137 of PVIH01010940.1, forward strand.
CCAAGTTATCACTTTTAAACATTATGATTATGTTGAATGCAGCCATGCCTGATTTCCAAATCCAAATTTTCATAGCTGGAACTTGTACCTCTCCTGTTGTTAATGCATTTTGTTATATAAAAATTTTATGCATAGTTATGTATTCTGTTATCATCCCCATCTATATTCTTTATTTTCCTTTTATCTATGAAAGTACTCCTCTCTTCCTTATAATTCCTTTTTGCATTTATTAGTTTTTGTTTTGTTTCTTGTTTCACATAGTTTAACTAGGGCCATCTGTGTGGTACAGCATTTGGAATAACCACGTGAGCCTGGTGAACTCACCAGTGACTACAAATAGATACTATGCTTCCATCTCACTAGGAACCCATTAGTTGCCAATAGAGCAACTGCATGTGGGAAATTCACATGAGCCCTTCCCCCACTATAGCTGACTGTTAGGAAATCCAACCAGAGCTTAGTGTCAGGAGGGATAGTTTTTGTGTGCTCACAAATCCTAAGGAGATATCATGCTTAGAAAATGGCATTTCTCAGTCCTCCTCCTTACCTTCTGTCTCTTGAAAGATTCTGTACCATATTCTACAAGTTTCCCTGAGTCTTGCACTGAATCATTCCTTATTCTTAGCATCATGTACAGTCAAGGGTCTTGGCAGTAATCTTCATTTGCTACAAAAAACCAAAAGACATTTGACAAAAAGAAATTAGCTTTCTTCTGATCAAGATAAAATGAAAGTGAGAATTCAAAATAAGTAGATAAAGATGACTTCTCTATCAATCCTCTATGAAACTTATTACTCCAACTGGATATTTTGAGATATTTTATTAAGATTTGAGTTTGACTTATCGTGCTCAATGGAATGATTAATCTTACATGAAATTAATGCTAGTTATCCACCATTTATTACTATGACAAAAATTAAGATTATTTTTGGCCCATTGTTGCAGGTTGAATATGATGAGTGTTTTAAATTCTACTACTTCTAGAATGGGGGTGTATTAAAATATTGCTAAAGTGCTTTATTTGGATAATTTATTTTCAAGATCTTTGCAAGTGCATCAGAAAAGCTTTAATTGTGAACTGTGCTTGTTATCATTGTTTGGCTTGAAGAAGATTTGAAGTAAATTTAAAATCAAAAGCTCCTCTTAAACATTAAAAAAAAACAATGTTTTTAATTACTCACCAATATAAGTAGTAGGCAAGATTTTGATATTCCTAGTTTCAGATTTTTTTTTATTGTGAAAAAAAGTCATATTTTTAAAATCCATGCATCCCCTTGTTGAGGCTCCCTTCCACCTCCCTCCCCTCCCAGTCAACTTTCTTCTCTCCACCAGTTTATCTCCTCCCCAGCAAGGGCAGGAGATCTCAAGGTCCCAACGTGGCTTACTTCAACATTTACTCCAGGCAGATCTACTTTCTTCACTCCCACATCAAGACTGAATCAGGTGTTTCTTTGGAGGGAATGGCCTCCAAGGTGCCAGTCCAAGGTGTGTCAGATCCCAATCTGTTCAGGTGTTGTAGTTTGCAATTTGGGTATGCTAAGCTTTATTTTTGTTTAAAGGCCACCAATGAGTGAGTACATCCCCTGTTTATCTTTATGAGTTTATGAGACCTCCCTCAGGAAGATATTCTCCAAATCCATTCATTTGCCTACAAATATTAGGATATCATTTTTTCTCACTGCTGTAAGAAATGTAGTACTCCATTGTGTAAATGAATCACAGTTTGTTAATTAATTCTTCAGTTGAGGGGCATCAAGGTTGTTTTAAGGTTCTTACTATTATGAATAATGCTGCTATGAACATAGTTGAGCTTGTGTGAATGTGCATCTTTAGGTTATATGCCCAGTATTGGTATTTCTGGGTCTTTGGGGATGTTGATTCCCAATTCTGAGAAATCGCCATATTGCATTCCAGAGAGGCTGATCCAGCTTACACTCCACCAACAATGGAGGAGTATTCCCCTTGCTCAGTAACCTCTCTAGCATAGACTATCATCTGTGCCCTGTTTCTTAGCCAATCTGACAGGTGTAAGGTGGTATCTCAAAGTTGTTTTGATTTGCATTTCTCTGATGGCTAAAGATGTTGAGCACTTTTTCAAGTGCCTTTCAGCCATTTGTAATTCTTCTGCTGAGAATTCCCTTTTTAGTTCTGAGCCTCATTTTTGATTGGGTTATTGAGGATTTTGGGCTCTAGTTTCTTGAGTTCTCTATATATTTTAGAAATCAGTCCTTTGAAACTTGTAGGTGTGGTGAAAATGTTTTTCCAATCTGTACTCTGTTGTTTTGTCTTATTGAGAGTGTCCTTGGCTTTACGGAAGCTTGTCAGTTTCAGGGGTCCCACTTACTGATTGTTGTTCTTAGTGTCTGTGCTACTATGTTATATTTAGAAAGTGGTCACCTGTGTCAATGTGTTGGTGGGTATTTCCCACTTTCTTTATATCAGGTTCAGTGTGGCTGGGTTTATGTTGATGTCTTTGATCTACTTGCATTTGAGTTTTGTGGAAGGTGATAGGGTTTGATCTATTTGCATTTTTCTACACAAATATTCAGCTATGCAACATCATTTGTTAAAGATACTAGCTTTTTTACCTTGAATATTTTGGGCCTCTATGTCAAAGATCAAGTGTTCATAGGTTTTGGGGTTTACATCAGGATGATCAATTCGATTCCATTGATCCTCAAGTCTGTTTTTATGCCATTACCAGGCTGTTTTTATTACTGAAGCTCTATTGTGTAACTTGAAATCAGGGATGTTGATATCTCCTGAGGTTCTTCTGTAGAGCAAAATTGTTTTGGCAGTTCTGGATTTCCTTTTATTTCAAATAAAATTGAGTATTGTTCTTTCAAGGTCTGTAAAAAATGTGTTGGGATTTTGATGGGCAATGCATTGAATCTGTAGAATTTGGTAGAATTGTCATTTTTACTATGTTGATCCTACCTATCCAGGAACATGGGAGAGCTTTCCATTTTCTGATATCCTCTTCAATTTCTTTCTTCAGTGATTTAAAATTTTTGTCAAATAGGTCTGTTAGTTCTTTGGTTATAGTTACTCCAAGGTATTTAATATTATTTGCTGCTATTATGAATGGTAATATTTCCCTTATTTCTTTTTCAGCTCTTCTATCTTTAGTGTATAGGAGGGCTACTGATTTCTTTGAATTAATCTTGTATCCTGCTACATTGCTGAAGGTGTTTATCAGCTGTAGAAGTTCCCTGGTAGAATTTTGTGGGTCACTTATGTATACAATCCTATCATCTGCAAATAGTGATATTTTGACCTCTTTCTTTCCAATTTGTATCCCTTAATCTTTTTGTTCTCTTATTGCTTTAGCTAAAACTTCAAGAACTATGTTGAGTAGATAAGAGGAGAGAAGACATCCTTATATACTCCCTGATTTCATTTAGATTGCTTTAAATTTTTCTCCATTTAGTTTGATGTTGGGCATTGACTTTTTATAAATTGTCTTTATTATATTTAGGTATTTTCTTTGTATTCTTGATATCTCCAGGACTTTTATCATAAAGGAGTGTTGGATTGTGTTAAAGCCTTTTTCAGCCTCTGAGGATATGATCACATGGTTTTTTTCCTTTATTTTGTTTATGTGATGGATGACATTTATGGTTTTTTTGTATGTTGAACCAACCCTGCATTTCAGGCATGAAGACCACTTGGTCATGGTGGATGATACTTTTCATATATTGTTGTATATAATTTGCCAAAATTTTGCTGAGAATTTTAGCATCAATATTCATGAGACAAATTGATGTGTAATTCTCCTTTTTTGTTGTTTGGCTATTATAGTAATTGTGGCCTCATAAAAAGAGTTTGGCAATATTTCTTCAATTTCTACTGTGTGAAACAGTTTGAGGAGTATTAGTACCACCACATCTTTGAATGTCTGGTAGAAAGCTGCACTGACACCATCTGGATCTTCGCTTTTTTTCACTTGGGAGGCCTTTAATGACAGCTTCAATATCCTTAAGGGTTATTAGTTTGTTTAGGTTTTAATCTGGTCTTCATTTAATTTTGGTAAATGTTACCTGTCCGGAAAGCTGTCCTTTTCTTCTAGGTTTTGCATTTTTGTGGAATATAGATTTTCAAAGTATGACCTGATAATTCTCTGGATTTCATGGAGGTCTGTTGGTATGTCTGCCTTTCCATTTCAAATTTTGTTGATTTGGATACTCTCTCTCTGCTTTTTGGTTAGTTTGGATAAGGGTTTATCTATCTTGTTGACTTTCTGAAGAACCCACTCTTTGATACATTGATTCTTTGTAATGTTCTTTTTGCTTTAATTGTGTTGTTTTCAGCTCTAAGTTTGATTATTTCCTGCCATCTACTCCTTCTAGGTGACTTTGTTTCTAATTGTTCTCAGGCTTTCAGCTGTGCTGATAGTTCTCTAGTTCTCTAGGTTTTTCATACAGGCATCTAGTGCTATGAGTTTTCCTCTCAAGACTGTCTTCATTGTGTCCCATAAGTCTGAGTGTGCTGTGAATTTGATTTGGTTAAATTCTAGGAAGTCTTTCATTTCTTTCTTAATTTCTTCCTTGATGCAGATGTGGTTCAGTTGAGTGTTGATTAGTTTTCATGAATTGGTAGGCTTTCTGTGATGTTTAATGTTGTTGAACTCTAACTTTATGCCATCATTGTCTGACATGTTACAAGGGACTATTTCCACTTTTTTGTATCTATTGATATTTGCTTTATGACAAATTATGTGTTCAATATTTGAAGGAAGTTCCAAGTGGTGCTGAGAATATGTATTTTTCTTTGCATTTGTATGGAAGTTTCTGTAAATATCTATTAAATCCATTTGCATTATAACCTCTGTCAGACTCCTTATTTCTCTGGTGAGTCTCTGTCTGGTTTATCTATCGAAGAGTAAAAGTGGGATATTGAGGCCTCTCACTATTAGGGTGTGAGATTTAGTATTTTTTCTTTTACATAGATATGTGTGCTTATATTAGGTGCATAAACATTCACGATTGAAATCTCCTCTTGACTAATTTTTCCTGAGATGAATGAGTAATGTCCATCTTGGTCTCTTTTAATTGATACTAGTTTAAAGTCTATGTTTTTTTATTTTATGATAGCAACTCCAGCTTCTTAGGGCCATTTGATTGGAAAATCTATTCCCAACCCTTTACTCTTAGCCTGTGTCTGTCTTTGTGGTTGAGGTGTGTTTCTTGTATGCAGCAGAAGGATGACTTCTGTTTTTGTATCCATCTTGTTAGTGTGTGCCTTTTTATTGGTGAGTTGAGTCCATTGATATTAAGGGATATTAGTGACCACTGTGTGATATTTCCTGCTATTTTTGGTGGTAGCATGTATGTATTTCCTTTCTATGGGCTATTTTTCTCTGGGATTATTGATTGTTTCTGGTTTTATGTGTGTGTTTGGGATCCTTAGGTTAATTCTTTCTGGAAGGTCGGATTGGTAGATAGGTATTATTTCAATCTGACTTTGTCATGAATTATCTTGCTTACTCCATCTATGGTGATTGATAGTTGTGCAGTGTACAGTAGTCTAGGTTAGCAACCTTGCTCTTTCAGTGTCTGTATAACTTCTGCCCAAGACATTCTTGCTTTCATTGTTTCAGGTGTTATTCTGATGGGTCTGCCTTTATAGGTAAGTTGGTCCTTTTCTTTTGCAGCTCTTAAATTTTTTTCTTTGTTCTGTATGTTTTTTGGCCTGATTGTTATGTTACAAGCAGACTTTTTTGTGGGGTCAAATCTATTTGATGTTCTGTAAGCTTCTTGTATCTTTATAGGCATCTCCTTCTTTAAGTTGGGAATTCTATGATTTTATTGAATACATTATTTGTGCCTTTGAGCTGGTATTTTTCTCCTTCTTCTATTCCTATTATTCTCAAGTTAGGTCTTTTCATGGTGTCCCAAATTTCCTGAACTTTTTGTGTCATGGCTTATTTGGTTTTAGTGTTTTCTTTGACTGTTGTATCTATGTCCACTATTTGTTCTTCCACTCTAGAAATTCTCCTTTCCATCTCTTGGATTCTGTTGGTTGTGCTTGTGTCTTTACTTTTAGCTCTTTTGTTCAGAATTTCCATTTCCACCCTTGCCTCATTTTGTGCCTTTTTATTTCTTATATTTCACTTTTTAGTTTCTGGAATGTTTCTTACAATTTTTAGTTTTCCTTTTCTTGTTTTTTTTTCCCCCAGGAATTGTTCATCTCTCCAATTTTTTGTTTGTATTTTCATCTGTTTCTTTAAGGGAAATTTTCATATCCTCATTGAAGGCTTCAATAATCTTCATAAAGGTGCTTGCTTTTGCTATTGTTTCCATCTTCATTGCTCTGTTAAGGCCTTGTAGTTGTAGAACCATCAGTTTCTTCTGGTTTTGCCTTATTGTTCTTTATATTGCTATATTTATTCTTATAGTGTTGTCTGCCCATTGCTTCAGTTTTTCACAATTAGTCAACTCTTAATCAATTGTGGCTAGAGGGCTTGCGGTTCTCCTATCTGCTCTGAGCAAGGAGTCTTTTTGATCTTTGACTCTGCTTTGGACAGGCGACTGGGTTGTGAAGCTCCTCAGTCCTTGTCTGATAATGCAGTTCATCCTTGAGATGGGGCTCAATAAGGCAGGGCCTAGAGCCTTCTGCTGGATCGAGTCTGAGATCAGACCCTTGGGTGCGAGCCTGATCCTGGAGAGGAATTCTCTTGATTGTGGCCAAGGGGATGTGATCAGCTCACATTTGGTTCAGGTCTGGATGGGGAAGGAGTTTCGAAGCCTTCGGCCCTTGTCTGATGATGCAATTTTCCCTGGAGACAGGGCCCAGGTGGGCACAGGTGCAGGGCTTTCTTTGACTCTGCTCTGGATGGGGACGGAGTTTTAAAGCCCTCCATTTTAGATTTTAAGCTTTGTTTTTAAGTGACTCAATATACTTTTCTTAAAGCTCAAAGATCTGTTATCAGTTAATGACTTCAGGAATGATGGGTATCATTGTCTTCAGTTGTTTGTCTACTAATAAGTTTCCCATGGTTTGGGAAATAACCTCTCACCCATGTATTGGAAAGAAAATATGATTAAACTCAGTGAATCATAACAAAAGCATAAAAATAAAAGAGGGACTTGTTGAGAAGTAAAATAGTTTTAGGAGGAAAGAAATGGGAATGAGAGACAAGAGTTGGAGTGAAAGAGGATAATATTCATTATATGCATTATGAACTTTTCCAAAATTTAAATATAAGAGCTGCTTATTCCAAAAGTAAAGCATTGAGTTTTAGAATCTGTAAACTACAGCAGAAGTAATCTCTATCAATCTCTCCAGAATGTTGATGTCTAGGTTCTAACATTAATGCCATGTCTTAGGCAATTTGTACTTTTTTCTTTTGCATTGCAAGAGAGAATGTATTCACTTTGCTTAAAGCATACCCAACAGTATTTTGTACCATGAGAAAAATTCAGACTACATCCCTTGATATTTTCTACTGAGATTATCTTCTGATCCATCAAAAATACATTTAAAAATTCTACATATGATTTAATAAAATTCACCTATAAAATATGTTAATGACTGAGTCCCCGAAGATCTGCTTATGACTAGGAAACATAGGGCTCAAACATAAGAATATGTCTCTTATTGTACATATTTTCTACCTGGCATCTCCAAAAGGTAGAAAAGATAGCACTTGCCATGCAGAGAATCTATGTAAGACCTACCTTGTTCTCAGTGTGACCTATTAGCTTTGCAATAGATGAAAAAGTGATTTGTCCTACCCATGTGCCCAGGTGGTATGGCAGTCTACTTCAGAATTCAGGAAAATGAGTTATCTCCACAAAAGTACCTCCTTTTCAAGTCTGTCTGAAAAGGCATCACAAAGTCACAAAAATGAAGAGAGCAAATGAATCAGAATAGTTCAGAACAGAATAATCAGAACAGAAGAGAGTGGGGTATGCTTAAACCACTACTGAGGCAAGGCTTCCCTAGGAACTTCTCTCAGGAAAATTTTCTTCCTGAAACTCCACTGTTAATAGTCAGAACACAGTCAGAGAGGCAAGTACCCTAATACTATAATGCAAAGAAAGATGGCTAAGGAAATATCTCTTAAAAACAGCACTTTTGGGGGCAGTTGGGGTGAAAGACCAGTGTTTGAAAGACTAAGAGATTCTTTGCTTTGTATCTTGGATAATATAGTTCATAATATAAAATGCATTTATGTTGGACTCATACTCTCTAAGAAGTTTTTTTTTCTTTATTATTATTATTATTAACAAAGAAGTCACACTTTCTAACCTTGTATATCCTTATTCAAGGTCCCTTCCCCCTCCCACCACATCAGGTCATTCTTTCTTCTCCACAAATCCCCATCCCTTCCCTGGGCAGGCTGCAGGCAGTCCCATGGTCCCACTGCCCCAATATTGCTTAGTTGAGTCTTGACTGTGGTTATTTCCTGTCTTTACTCTTTGTCAAAAGACCCTACTTTCTGAATATAAGAATTTCTTTTTACAGTCAATGGCCTAAGGGCTCTGTCATAATATTTGATGCCAATGTATTCATTATCATCTTACTCTTCAAAATGTTGTCTCTGATCTGTCAGACAACTTTCAGCTCCATACTGTCTTCTAGAAAGTGAGCTTCTGCGTTGTAATACAGTAAACAGGTGTTATTCACATTCTATTTTAAGACACAGGAAGGGAAAATCTAAGTAGAATTTGAAACAAAATGGCATATATAACAATAAATGTGATGCACAGTGGGAAGGTCATTTACATTGGCTCTATACCTCTCTATCATTGTCATTTATTAAAATATGAGGGTTTAGGGAGATGGCATATGGATATTGGTTTATGACCTGCAAGCATTAGGATTTGAGTTCAGATTCTTTCTGTCCATGTAAACAGTCAGACATTATGTCCTATAACTCAAACATTGAGAGGTGGAAACCACTGGACCATGGTAGTTTGCTGACCAATCAGCATCATCTAAATAGCAAGTTTCCTTTTTTTTTTCTTTTTTTTTAATCTTTTTTTCTCTTTTTTTATTGTTACAAATAAAGAAGTCACATTTTCTATCCTTATATATCCTTATTCAAGGTCCTTTCCCCCTCCCACCACATCAGGTCATTTTCTCTTCTCCACATCCCCCTGTCCCCTCCATGGGCAGGTAGTCCCAAGGTCCCCTGGTCCCAATATTGCTTAGTTGAACCTCCACTCTTGGCAAATCCTCTTTTCTCCCCACAACATTAAGACTGAGTCAGGTGTTCCTCTGGGGCAGTGGGCAAGTTTTCATAAGAGTGATAAATCCTATTTAAGGCTATAATGTGAGAAAGACAGAAGACAGACGATGTTTTGTTATGAGCTCAGCAGGCTTTTGCACCGATACATAAATGTGCATGAAACATACCCACTTACCCACTCACCTACCTACAGAGAAAGAGGGAGAGAAACAAGAAAAGAAAGTAATAATTAAGATACATTTTACATTTTCAAACCTTTTTTTTTGTTTGTTTGGGGAAGGAAAGCATGTAATAATGAAAAAGGAATGATTGGCTTATTGCTGTGGTTATATCTGTTCACATTGTGACATAGGTTGAACCAATAAATCAATATAAAATTTATGAACTCTGTAAATTACATGTGTTTACATTATTTGAATATTCTCATTAAAATTTTATGCTGCATGCAATCTCAATTTTTACAAAATTAATATCACATTAATGATATTTGTAAATAAAGCAATTGAACAGAGCAGATGTGTGAATTTTGTAAGTGCAGATGTTATTCAAATAAAACAATAATGCTTAAGAACAATTTTTCAAATGTAGTATAATGTAATCAGGAAGATCATTAAGAAGTCTAAATTGTCTCATTTTGTTAATACTTAGAGCTAGAAATAAGTAACCACTGGACATAGATTGACAAGGTAGAAAATAAAATCTGAAAGTAGGTGACATTCATGTAAAAAGCCCCAAGATAATAAAAACTAACAGTGTACTATAAATTTTTATGGCACTAAATAGCTATAAAGACACCTGTACATATCAGTATTATCCTTATAAAACTTGACTTAAAATACTAATTTTATTTTTATATTTAACAGAAATTTTATTAGTATTAAATGTAAAAATATAAACTAATAACATCAATGGAAGCAGAAATTATATTCATGAGATGCATTCATGGAAAGTTGCTATAGTATTCATTTGCCATAGTTTTATAAAATTTATAATTAAAAGACACAATTGTACCACTTTAAACTATTTTATTCTTCACACTTTTCTAATAGCCATAAACTTCAGTGTGTGTGTGTGTGTGTGTGTGTGTGTGTGTGTGTGTGTGTATGTGCGTGTGTAGTGTATCTGCATGATTTATTAACATATGGGTTTGTTTTTTAATATTATACAATATAATAAACTTGTGTTTCTCCAGAAATAAGTAAAACCCAAAGGATAATGAACATAGAAGAACAAATCTAGTACTTTTTGCATGTAGATTGTCTTCAGAGAGATAAAATAGAGAGAAATTAAATGTACTGCTCATAACTAACATTTTAAAAACAAATTTTGAATATATAGTAACAAATTTTACTACATAAGAATATTTGGGAACAATGGAGTCTTTCTGAGAAACAAGAGGGTAACGAAACACTCACATTAGCAGCTTTCAGAATGTTGCCTCATGAATTAAAAGGATGAAACCCACACATCACAACCCGACAAAGGGTGAATTTCAGGTGGTATTTATTATCAGTTCATAGATCAGAGATTAATAGAAATGAAGATCCATAACATTTGAATTAGTCAGACCTGGATCTCTGCCACAAGAGGGCCAACAGCACAAGACAGAAAGAGGAGCATTGGAAAAAGAGTAAAAATAGCCCAAAGATCAGGAATATCCAACTTAGACTCTGGTCAGTATCAAAAACAAGGAGACTGACAGGAATAATAAGGAAATTAATTTTATTCAGAGCCAAAACCCAGAATTTTGGTTAGATACAATAGAAATCAGAGTAGCTCATAGGGAATGTATAAGCAGCCAAAATTCTGGGAATGAATAATCATTTCATCTTTATCTTTAGAATGACTTGATATGAGCCTTCCTTAGTGGAAATGGTCCCTTGACCAGATAACTCAACTGTATTAACTCTTTTTTACATATTAATTTATTTATATTAAATTATGTGTGATCCTGCCACCTTTAAAATAATATTATATAATATAAGGAAACTATATTCATTTCTTTTAATTTCATTATAAAATATTTTTTCTGAATTTTTTTTCCATTCCTGTATATCTTTATTCAAGGTCCCTTCCCCTTCCCACCACATCTGGTCATTTTTCTTCTCTGCAACTCCCCATCCCCTCCCTGGGCAGGGAGCAGACAGTCCTATGGTCCCACTGACCCAATAATGCTTGGATCAGTCTCCACTCCTGGCCAAATCCAGTTTTGTACCCCCTCCCTCAAGAGTGAGTCTGGTGTTCCTATAGTTGGACTGGGGTTTGAAGGGTCAGTCCAGGGTGTTTCTGATCCCAAGCTGTTCAGTGGTTGTGGTTTGCAGCTTGGCCATGTTTGGCTTTTTTTCTTGTTTGTTTGTTTAGAGACCACTAGTGAGTGAGTACATCCCCTGCTTATCACTCTGAGTTTGTGATACTTCACTCAGGATGATATTCTCCAAATCCATCCATTTGCCTGTGAATTTTAGGATATCTTTTTTTTCTTACTGCTGAGTAGTATTCCATTGTGTAGATGTACCACAGTTTGTTAATCCATTCTTCAGTTGAGGGACACCTAGGTTGTTTCCAGGTTCTTGCTATTACAAATACTGCTGCTATGAACATAGTTGAGCTCAAATGACCAGATGTGTTGGGAGGGGGAAGAGACCTTGAATAAGGATATACAGGGATGAAAAAAAAAAATTCAGAGGGAAAGATGAACACAAAGAAAATATAGGTGTAGCAATCTTATTTGTATTTCTTCCCTTGATAAGCCATGCCTATCATTCTTATCCTCTGTATAGTTATTGTTAACTCTTCCACATTTTAAATTC